>MU707779.1:58951-81675 GCA_026770625.1 Nicotiana glauca
ATTAACAAATAACACCAGGGTATCTGGTAACAGTGCAAGAAATAGCATGGATGCCAATGATATGAGAGTGCTGAATGTCATGCCACGTAGTACAAACAGGAACCAATGCATGAATGCAATGCAATGCACATGACCGGTACACTCAGGTACCCACTGCGGCGTGCAGTCTGAGCCAACCATATGTTTATCGTCGACGGTGTTCACTGGGGGTGCGTACAGACTCCGGAGGGGCTCCTACAGCCCAAGCGCAATATCAAGCCATCTCGTGGCATCAATAAATTCCTGGTCAGTCATTATTACCTGACCGGTCAGTAATTATTACCTGACCAATTTACAACGTACAGTGTCATTGTTACCACTGTTTCAAGTCACATCATACAGTGTAATTGTTACCACTGTTCCAAGTCACATCATACAGTGTCATTGTTACCACTATTTCAAAATCACTGCTGCGGCACGCAGCCCAATCCATGCTCAGTCCAGAAATCAACATAAGCCCCTTGGGCATTTGTAAAACAGTAGTTCTCAGCCCGAAATATCATTTAAAATATCATGTGAGTTTTCAAAACTTAGAAGTATGGCTGAATTTGCAAAAACAATATTTAAAACCTTGGACTGAAACCAAATGATATGCAAGATATGCTAAAACACTAATATCGATCCCCAAAGGATTCATATAGTTGGCACGAAGCCCAAACATGGCAATCAGCCCATAGTATGATGACACAAGTAGTTTCAGTCAAATACGCGATAAAATCAATAACCGGGGCGGACCAAGTCACAATCCCCAACGGTGCTCAACCCCACGCTCATATCCGGCGTGCAAGTCACCTCAATACAACACTATGATGTGCAAATCCGGGGTTTCAAATCCTCATGATATCATTTATAAGTATTACTCACCTCGAACCGGTGAAATCTCTAGCTCGCTACACCTTTTCCCCTCAAATCGACCTCCATGCGCGTCGAATCTAACCAAAATCAGAATGAATGCATCACAATATGCCAATGGAACAATACCCAATCGAAAATAATAAAAAAATAGCAAAAATCTCGAAACTAGCAAAACCCGAGCCCTGGGCCCACTTCTCGAAAAATTACAAAATTTACATCACCGGATTCCTCGTCTCTCCACGATTCCATATATATAAAATTTGCCAAAATCGGAGTTCAAATGCCCTTTCAAATCCCAAATTTTCATTTAAAAAATCAAGCCCTAGTTCTTCCAATTTCTACCCAAATTTTCAAGAATTAAAGGTTGATTTTTCAATAAAATGGTGTTTCTAGGTCACGAGACTTACCTCCAATAAATCTTCCTTGAATCCCTCTTCAATTTGTCCCAAAGAGCTCTTAAAATACTCAACAATGGAGGAAAAGTGACTAAAACTCGCGGATGAAATGTTTGTAAACCTTCTGCCCAGGCCTGGAAAATCCTTCATCGCGTTCGCGGCTACTGCCTCGCGAACGTGAAGCACAACATTTAATTTCCCAACATTAACCCTATGCGAACGTGTGATTAGCCTCGCGAACGCGTTGCTTCAACTAACCTCTCCTACGCGAACGCAACAAAATACCCGCGAACGCGTAGTATAATTCCATTTTAATCCCACTGACTCGAATCCTTCTACGCGAACGCGTATAAGAACATGCGAACGTGATGCACTGAGATCACACCATTCGCGAATGCGGCCTTGAACCTCGCGAACGCGTAGCTTCCAGAACCAACCCTTTGCGAACGCGATCTTCCCCATGCGAACGCGAAGGCCAAATTACCTGCAAAAGCTAGACTAATTTTCTGCAATTCCTCAACTCCAAAAATAGCCTGGTTGACCACCCGAAACCACCCCGGAGCCCCCGGGACCTCATATCCCAAAACATCACACGAACTTGTTCCAACCATCAAAATTAAAATCATCAATTCACATCGGATTCAAGCCTAAGTTTCTTCAAAACTTCCGAAGCACGCATTCGATCAAAAACCCAACCAAACGACGTCCGAATGACCTGAAAATTTGCAAACATACCCAAAATCACTTAACGAAGCTACTGCAGCTCTTGGAATCCCATTCTGACCTTCGAATCAAAATCTCACCCATCAACTGGAATTCGCCAAAATACTAACTTCGCCAATTCAAGCCTAATTCTACACCGGACCTCCAAAATCAATTCCGATCTCACTCCTGAGTCACAAATCACCTCCCGAAGCTAACCGAATCACCGAAAATCACATCCAAGCCTTATAACTCATAAGTCAACGTCCGATTGACTTTTCCAACTTAAGCCTTCCTTAAAAAGACTAAGTGTCTCATTTCTTATCAAAACCAATCCGAATCAACTCTAACACACCACATACCAATAACGAAACATGAAGAAGCATAAAATGGGGGAAACAGAGTAGTAACACATGAGACGACGGGTCGGGTCGTCACGTTATGCTAAATGTTGAACATCTAATTTATCGCTGAAAGTTTGGTTGACCTTTATGCCCTTAAATATTTATATAATTTAAGAATATAATTATAATTAACCAAGGTTAGAATTCTTTTTAGATTTAAATTGTACATATGCAACCGTACAAAGTTTATAGTTTATTTCCATTAGGATTCATACGATTTACATTATTCAATCAAAGTTAAACTTTTCACTAGGATTCTTATAATTTATGCCCTTGGAATTCTTGTCATCGGTGCCACATAGTTCAAGGAAAATCCGATTATTTTATATAAGTTCTCTTCTTGTTATAAAACAATAAAAGAAGAAGAGTATTGCAGAGCAAAGTAGAGAGAGGAAATTCTTATTGAAATTTGGGATGAATTACAATAGAATAAAATCCTCTATTTATAGGGAGATGGTGACTTAGCCACCAAGTAATAAACCCTAGATTCTCTCTAAATATGGACATTCACCATAAATAAAATTCTATTTATAACACTCCCCCTGAATGTCTATTCAATAGATAATGTGCCTCATTAAAACCTTAACTAAAAAAACCCAATGGGAAAACAAATTCTAGAAAAGGAAAAAGAGTACACATGGTTAGAAATGCGCCTATTGGTTGCCTCGTTAAAAATCTTGCAAGAAAAACCCAGTGGGACAAAACCTTGTAAGGGAAAAAGAGTGCAACGCACATTAACTCCCCCTGATGAGAGCATCAATTCACATCTTTGAGTCTTTGCATCCCGATCTTGTACACTAGCTTCTTGAAGGTTGACGTTGGTAGAGATTTTGTGAACAAATCAGCCATATTATCACTTAAAAGAATCTGTTGCACATTGATATCACCATTCTTTTGAAGATCGTGTGTGAAAAATAACTTTGGTGAAATGTGGTTTGTCCTATCTCCTTTTATGAATCCTCCCTTCAATTGAGCTATGCATGCTGCATTATCTTCATACAAAATCGTGGGTAGTTTGTCACATTTCACACCACATTTGTGTCGAATAAGATGTATTATAGACCTCAACCACATGCACTCTTGACTTGCTTCATGAATAACAATTATCTCAGCATGATTAGTTGAAGTAGCCACAATTGATTGCTTAGTCGATCGCCATAATATGGCAGTGCCTCCACAGGTAAATACATAACCTATTTGAGACCAAGCCTTGTGTGGGTCAGATAAATACCCAGCATCATCATAACCAACAAGATCGGAATTGCAATTATTACCATAAAATAAGCCCATATCGGTAGTCTCTTTTAGATACCGAAATATGTGTTTGATTCTATTCCAATGTCTCCTTGTGGGAGCAGAGCTATATCTTGCTAAGACATTAACTGAAAAAGTTATGTCAGGCCTTGTAGTATTGGCAAGATACATTAATGCACCAATTGCACTAAGATATGGTACTTCAGGACTAAAAAGCTCTTCATTCTTTTCTTGAGGTCGGAATGGATCCTTATTCACATCAAGTGATCGAACAAACATCGGAGTACTTAATGGATGTGCTCCATCCATGTAAAACCATTTCAATACCTTTTCTATGTAGGCAGATTGATGAACAAAAATTCCGTTTGCCAAATGTTCAATTTGCAAACCAAGACATAATTTTGTCTTTCCGAGATCTTTCATCTCGAATTCCTTCTTTAAATAATCAATTGCCTTTTGGAGTTCTATAGGAGTTCCAATAAGGTTTATGTCATCAACATATACGGCAAGTACAACAAATTCCGATGTTGTTTTCTTTATAAAAACACATGGGCAAATGGCATCATTTATATAGCCTTCCTTTAATAAATACTCACTAAGACGATTATACCACATTCGTCCTGATTGCTTTAGACCATACAAAGGTCTTTGCAATTTTATTGAAAATATTTTCTAGGACTTTGAATTATGTGCGTTTGGCATTTTAAATCCATCGAAAATTTTCATGTATATCTCATTATCAAGTGAGCCATAAAGGTAGGAGGTAACCACATCCATTAAATGCATGTCAAGCTTTTTATGAACAACAAAACTAATGAGATAACGGAACGTTATAGCATCCATAACGGGTGAATATGTCTCTTCATAATCGACACCAGGCCTTAGTGAAAATACTTGTGCAACAAGGCGTGCCTTATATCTTTGTACCTCATTTTTCTCATTCTTGCGTACAAAGACCCATTTATAGCCAACAGGCTTAACACCATTAGGTGTTTGGACTACAGGCCCAAAAACTTCACGTTTTGCAAGTGAATTTAACTCTGATTGGATTGCTTCTTGCCATTTTGGCCAATCAAGTCTTTATCAACATTCTCCAACAGATTAAGATTCAAGATCCTCACTATCGTGCATAATGATAGATGCAACATTATATACACAGACATAATCCACCACTATATCCAATCGATTCAAATTTATCTCAATATCATTTTGGATTTATTGATAGTTCCTTATTTTCTTGAGTCTAGGGCTCAGTGGATTCCTCATGAATCTCAGAATTTATTAAATCATGGATTTCTTCATGAGATTCTTTCGTAGTGTCATTTTGATCATTTATTTTTCTTTTTCTAGGATTTCGATCTTTGGAACCCAATGGTCTGCCATGTTTTAGGCGTGCTTCGACTCGTTAGCTATGACACTAGAAGGTTGTCCAATAGGGATATCAATACGGATTGGAACATTCTCTGCAGGGATATGTGATTTTATTATTCTTTTCAAATCCGTAAATGCGTCTTGCATTTGATTTGCTATTCTCTGCAAATGGATAATCTTTTGCACCTCTTTTTCACAAATAGAGGCATGTGGATCAAGATGAGATAATGATGGATTTTTCCACAAAATTTACTGTTTGGTTTTACCAACTTCTCCCCCTAATTTTGGAAAAAGTGTCTCATCGAATCGACAGTCTGCAAATCGTGCAGTAAACAAATCCCCCGTCAATGTTTTGAGGTAGCGAATAATGGAGGGCGATTCAAACCCAACATATATTCCTAACCTTCTTTGCGGACCCATTTTGGTGTGATATGGCGGTGCTACAAGCACATATACTATGCATCCAATGATTCTTAAATGGGATATATTAGGTTTATGATCCAAAACTAATTGCAACGGGGAATATTTATGATAATTTGTCGGTCTGAGACAAACTAGCATTGCTGCATGCAAAATGGCATGACCCCAAACAGAAGTGGGCAGCCTCGTTTTCATGAGTAACGGTCTTGCTATCAATTACAGATGCTTAATTAAAGACTCTGCAAGACCATTTTGAGTGTGAACATGAGCTACAGGATGTTTCACTTTTATCTCAATTGACAAGCAATAATCATTAAATACTTGGGATGAAAACTCAACAGCATTATCAAGTGTAATAGACTTTATTGGATTATCGCGGAATTGCGCCCGTAATCGAATTATTTGTGCCATTAATTTTGCAAACGCGAGGTTGTGTGATGACAATAGGCACACATGAGACCATATAGAAGATGAATATATTAAGACCATGAAATATCTAAACGACCCACTAGGTGGGTGAATAGGTCCACAAATGTCCCCTTGTATATGTTCCAAAAATGCAGGGGACTCAATTCCAACCTTTGTTGGTGATGGTCTAATAATTAACTTGCATTGATAACAAGAAGTTCAAGAAAATTCATCATTTAAAAGAATCTTTAAATTCTTTAATGGATGCCCATTTGAGTTTTCTATAATTCGTCTCATCATAATTGATCCAGGGTACCCCAATCGGTCATGCCAAAGTACAAAAGTATTGAAATCGGTAACCTTTTGGTTGACAATAGAATGTACCTCAATTGCACTAATTCTTGTCCAATACAGGCCACAAGACAAAGATGGGAACTTCAATAGCCCTTTTCTGGCCAGAGACATTTTTGGTAATGAGAAGATATTCAATATTATTCTCATCTATTGTCTCAATATGATATCCATTTCGACGGATATCTTTAAAACTCAACAAGTTCCTCTTGGACTTGGAGGAGAACATTGCATTCTCTATAATAAGTATTGTTCCCTTGGGCAGAGTTATAGTAGATCTTCCAGAGCCTTCAATTAAATTACTACTACCAGAAATTGTAGTAACATCTGCCTTACACATACTTAAATGAGAAAAATATTTCTTCTCTTTGAATATCGTTTGTGTCGTACATGAATCAATTAAACAAATATTTTTATAAGTGAACTTTGATCCAAGTTTTCTTTGTGAGATATCCATATTTGCTTAATCTTCTCAAAGAGTTTCTTGAGACGGTAGAGTTTCGCGCCGATAACGTGTTATGAAACAATAAAAGAAGAAGAGTATTGCAGAGCAAAGTAGAGAGAGAGAGAGTTTTTATTGATATGAAATGAATTACAATAGAATAGAACTCTCTATTTATAGGGAGATGTTAATTTAGCCACAAAGTAATAAACCCTAGAATCTCTCTAAATATGGATATTCACCATAAATAGAATTCTATTTATAACATTTATAAAATATATTAGGCGAAAACGAGCTCTTTCTGAATTCTTTTATTCGAGTCTGTTGAATAAATTTTTAAACAATTATATATACAGGTACTTCTATAAAAGAAGTTATAATTACACATTTTTATCATTATGAATCTTTGTCTTGTTGAAGCAGCAACTACAAAATTAAGGCTTCCAGATTCTCTTTTCTTGAGTAAGTATTTTTTTTAATTTAATATTAGTAGTTGAATATTGCACATATATTTGTATTAGTAGTTGAATTTTGCTTTAACACATTAGCACTTGAATTTTGCATGCATGTATTCAGCCCACGTATCTTTATTTTGATGTTCTTGATTGCATAGTCTCCTTTTTGCATTAGAATGTATGCTTCAATTTTTTGTCAAGTTATTTCTTCTACTATTTTTATGCTCTCATTGGACCTTTTCCTCCGTTTTTAACAGCTTTTAATAGATTTTATATTAGACAAAAAATTATTTTTCTTAAAATTATAAGAATTTATAATTAACCAAAATTTTAGTTATAGGTTTTTAAACTATTTGAACTAAGTAAGAAGTAATAATATTTAATACGCTAAAATCAATTAAGATTTTGCTTTATATAAATTCTTTCTTTGTTTAAACTATATAAAACTTATAATTTATTTTTAAAATCTTCATTATTCAATTAATAGGATAATGGAATGCGAATTCTCCACGTACTCTGATTTATAACAGAATGTGAATAAAATCTTTCGCTTATTTTCCCATAGCTATGTGACTAATGATTTTACTACTTCAAGTTCATACATGATTCAAGACTATTGCCGAAGAAATATCAAAAAGAGGATAAAATGTAATTTTTCATTGGGATATTAAATCTTTTATGGAATCAAATTTCTTTAAAAATAGCTTTACTTTAAAAACTTTAAATCTTCAAAAGTTATGTGTCCTTGCTGAAACTTAAAAGAAATATGGCAACTTGTGAAACTTAAATTGAATTATAAAATTGGAATTAATTTTAAGTTACATATTGATTGAGATAATTTAGTACTTTTATGGGATAAAGTTTCAACCTTTATTGAATAACTAAATAAAACTAATAATTGATCATTTTAGAACGTAATTTTTTTTTGAATTATATTTTATAACTTAAACACAAAATCTAATATCGAGACTAGGCACACGCACAACGCGCATATTCTAAAACTAGTTTTATAATAAATAAATATCCTATTCAAGAATGTTTCCTTCAAATTAATATGTATCTTAGTTGGGTATTAATATGCCCTTTTTGCTTGTCTCGAAAAAGAAAATGACAAAAATGATTAGTTCACTTCGCAACTTAAACAGTATGTTCAGGGGCGGAGCTAGAGTTTCAGTAACGGGTTCGGTCAAATCCAGTAACTTTAGTGCAATCCCTATATTTATCTTAAAAAATTCTTTGAATAGGTATAAATTCTTATTTTCAACTCAGTAATATAAAAAGGTTAGATCCCGAACCCAATACCTTTAAATCCTGGCTCCGCCTCTACATATTTCTTGTCTTATGTTGCGAAGATCATTTTCATTTGGTCTGCACTTGGTGTGTTCGAGAGGCAAAAACGAGAACAAATTAAAGTAGAATAAAAGTTAATTACTTTAATTAGAGATTCGAAATATGAGATTCAAAATATTTATTTTTTATGTGAATTTTGACATAAATACTTTAATTTTCATAATAAAATTTATATATTTGTAAACTATCAAAAAAGTACTACTTATAAGTCAACATAATAAATACTAATTTAGAATACCTTCACTAAAAATGGAACAAAAGGAGTAAAATAAAATAGAGGTGTTTTTTCAATTATTTTCCTTGCCTCATGGCTGTATTTTCCATATTATTTCTTTGCCAACAACCAACCTCTCAGTTAATATTTGTTTATTTATTTTTAGCTCTGTGTCTCTGATAGTAATATTGAACCGACCTAACGTTACTTTCACATTCATTTCTGTTTGACTCGAAAGTTAACGAATACTTTGCAAGCAAATACAATCAAAAAGTAGATTAAAGGTAAATCGTAATTGAAAGTAATAAGACCTAGAAATGTGTATAATATCTTTTATCGCCTTGGATGTATTGAAAGTTCTAGAGAGTAGAAAGGTAGAGAGAAAGAGAGCTTGTATTAGAAAAAGATCTATCCCTTTACAACATTGAGATCCTCCTTTATATAACAGGAGGACCTCCTTGAAATAATAAAAGAAATATAAAAATAGGTCGCGCATCCTCGAGGGGACAACGAGACTTATGAACGCACTTTCACTCCGACGTTCTGGGGGCGTACCCTTACTACGACCATTGTTTAGTCATGGGTCGTTGCTACTGCAAGGGGCAGAATTTGACCCTATACAGTTAATCCCTCCGTTCGTTGGTGATGTAACGAAGTGCGTCGCCGATGGACGGATCCGCGAGCCACGTGTTGGGAAAATTTTGGCCATGTTCGGAGATGACGATGTAAATGGGCGACCATTTGAATCTGTTGATATTTTGGCACGCAAATCCTTTTCCGAAATGACGTCACCGTATGTAGGCGTCATCATTACACGTGTTCCCGAGGAAATACAAAAAGTGTTCTGATGCTTGGTTTCCCGCGCCTGTTAGGGTTTTGCCTCTTCGATTTCAATGCTACCCGATCCTATAAATAGGGAATGGATTCAATTTTGAGCTAAATTTAGATCATTTGTAAAAAGTTTTTCGACTATTTCAAGAGAGCGCTTCCTCTTCACGAGAACCCACAACTTTTGTGAAAATACATTTGTGGTAGTGTAATACATCATTCCTCGCTCGAAAATCATGACGAAATCTAAACATGGTAACACTTCAGGAGATCGCAGTAATAAATCAACCGACATACCGCCTCTATCCGGTGGTAATAAAGGGGAGAAAGGGAAGGATCTCACCCCTCTCACCGTAAATAATGTACTCCCAAAACAACTCCTTGCTATGAGGGATTTTCAAAGAGATTCTCCCGAACAGCTTTGGGAGAAGTCTAAGTTAAAACAAGCTGATCTGGACCTTCTTCATACATCATATGATATACCCGCTAATGTAGAGATGGTTCTGGCAGGGGAGGACTACGCGAACACCCATAGGCCGGGGCACTGTACATTCTACGAATACCTCTTTTTGATCGGATATGGCCTCCCCCTTATTTTATTGGTGGAAGAACTCTGTCGTTTCTATAATATATGTCCTACCCAACTTACTCCGTATACCCTAAAGGTGTGTAGTGTAGCATCTACGTACGCAGAGTTAGCTGGGTTGGAGGTCTCCGTCCATCACCTTTTGCAGCTTTTCGGCGCCAGCTACCTGAGGGGTACCATGCTACATTTAAAGAATCGTGGTTCAAAGGGGATTATCGTAGAAACCGACGACCAGCCCAACCGAGGTTATTGGCGCAGATATTTCTTCATTAGGACGGACCACCTGGTGTCCAATCCCGTCGGATTCCCTAAAGGTGGAATTCGAGACATAAGTATTCGTACCTGTCAAATTGTTTATTATTTTTGACTTTAGTAGTTCCGATTATATCATCCTTATAATTTTTTCGTGATTTTGCAGCGATAGCTCACACTCCTTGGTTCATAACCGATATTAGGCAGTGGGTATCCGATCTGCTACCTCTAGCAGAGAAGACCCATAAGTGGGCGGAGTTCATTGAACGTTACAGCCCTGCGAGCCCTTCAGGTATTTTCTCGACTTTAGTTAATTGTTTTCGTAAGCCTCGTCAGCTAAATCATTGTTGTTGACAGGTCGAAGTGCTCCTAAGAGGACTTCGTCAGCTAAATCACCCTCCTCTCAACCAGATGCCGGTCAAGCTACGCAAGAGATACTTTACGCATCTGTTAAGGAAGGGTTGACCGTAGCCTCTTTGCAAGAGCCAGCGCCTACGGAAATTGCCACAAGTGAGGAGAGGCCATCGACGTCGTCTCTGCACCCTGCGGACGAGCCTTCTGAGGGAGAGGAGCATGAGGATAGGAAAAGAAGGAGGCTCATAATGGGAAAGGCGGTGGTGACGGGAGGCGAAGAGAGGGATTTGCCTCACCAGCCAACTAGGCCCGTCCTTATGGCCGACGCCATCCGTTTGGGGAGGCCGACCACCCAGATACGTGCTAATGTTGGTACCAGCATGACTCGCGTTGCCGAGGGCATTTCATCACCCCTTGTTGGTGGTGAAACTGGAGGGACAACTGCTGAGGTCGCCCATGGGACCGTGGGTGAGATTGCGGAAGGCCCCGCACATGTGGAGATGACGGCAGACGGATCTGGCCGTCGCATTGTAATTCCAGAGGCTTACGACTTGCTGTAACATAACGAGCGGGCTGCATTAGAGATGGCTGTACTTTGTGCGGCCCCTGAGCGTGAGATGCTGAGTGCTGTCAGCGACGTAGAGCTATCTTAGAGGGTCACCGGTATGGCGTTGCAGGTAACTTCTCCGTTCTTCTGCATGTTATGTAGTTGATTCTGATGCGTACTAACTCGCATGTATATATATGCATTCTTCTCTTTTTCTTAGACCTTGGTTCTGGAAGTAGAGAGAAAGTGCCGCAAGAAGAAGAAAGCGACCGTTTTTGATAAGATGGTGAAGAAATATATACGGTGTCGCTCCAAGCATCAAGCGGTGGCGGATCTTTTCCAGCAGGATCCACAATTCCAAGTTTTTCAGGAGGGCCTCGAACAGAGGGAGGCACAATTAAACCGCAAGGCGACGGAGCTGGAGAAAGTGGATGAAGAGTTGATGAGGGCGGTGGCTCGCAATAGTGAGCTGGAATCGCTCCTCAAGCTGCGGGAGGAAGAGTTGGAGCTTAGCCGCGAAGTGGCGGCGAGGTAGCTAATCTACATGGTAGGATGGCGGCTTTAACAACCGAGCTTGTAACGAAGGTGGCTGAGATTGACGCCCTCAAGCGTGCTGCCCCCCCACGGTTCGGGGATGAGGCCCAAGATGCGCACGAGATATGGATATACGCGGAAGCTAAGTTGGACGTGTATACAAAACTTCTTATTGCAGAACGTGCCTCTGAGGAGGAGGTCCAAAAGCATTTGTATGAGGCTCGTTCCGCCCGTGCGGCCTGTGGGTACAGCTCTGACTCTCCCGACCGAGAAAGTTATACTTCTGAGGACGTCAACCGGCTTGAGTCCAGCTCGTGGTTTAATGAGGCTTACCGTGATAACCAAGGAAGGGGGCGAGCGGATGGCGAGGACAAACCTGGCGAGGCCCCTTAGGACTTGTATAGATTTGGCATTTTTTTTTGAATGTAACAAGAGTCCTCCGTGGGACTAAGTGTATATAGTTTTTGTTATAGTAAAAGAGTTATACTTGCGTTGCTTATCCTTTCATATTGTTCTTTGCTTATACACTGTTTGTCACTGTCGGGTAGGATCGACGATCGTTAGTGATAGCCTTTGGCTGGTAGGATGTAGCTTCAATTATCGTTGAAGTGTTTATCTATCGTCGTCGAGCGGGGTCGACAATTATTGGCAATGGCCTTTGGCCCAAAGAATTTAACTTCAACTGTCATTGAAGTGTTTATCCGTCGTCGTCGAGCGGGGTCGACAATTATTGGTGATGGTGTTTGGCCCAAAGGATGTAACTTCAACTATCGTCAAAGTGTTTATCCGTTGTCGTCGAGCGGGGTCGACAATTGTTGGCGATGGTGTTTGTCCCAAAGGATGTAACTTCAACTGTCGTTGAAATGTTTATCCATCGTCGTCGAGCGGGGTCGACAATTATTGGCGATGGCCTTTGGCCCAAAGGATGTAACGTTGAAGTTGTTTATACGTCGTCGTCGAGCGAGGTCGACAATTATTGGTGATGGCCATGGCCGCTTGCATAATGGAGAAGGTGTCCTTAGCCGCTTACATGATGGAGAAGGTGGCCTTAGCCGCTTACATGATGAAGAAGGTGACCTTAGTCGCTTACATGATGGAGAAGGTAGCCTTAGCCGCTTACATGATGGAGAAGGTGGCCTTAGCTGCTTACATAATACAGAAGGTGTCCTTAGCCGCTTACATAATGGAGAAGGTGGCCTTAGCCGCTTACATGATGGAGAAGGTGTCCATAGCCGCTTACATGATGGAGAAGGTGGCCTTGGCTACTTACATAATGGAGAAGGTGGCCTTAGCCGCTTACATGATGAAAAAGGTTGCATTAGCCGCTTACATGATGGAGAAGGTGGCCTTAGCCGCTTACATAATGGAGAAGGTGGCCTTAGCCGCTTACATGATGGAGAAGGGGGCCTTAGCCGCTTACATAATGGAGAAGGTGGCCTTAGCTGCTTACATGATGGAGAAAGTGGCCTTGGCCGCTTACATAATGGAAAAGGTGGCCTTAGCCGCTTACATGATGGAGAATCAACTAGGCTAGTCCCTTTATCATATCGGACTGGAGAGACGTGTCGAATGGCCGGTATGATAAACCTGTTTCCATGCGCCCCTGGGTGTCTCCTTCGCCGCCTCGTTAAAAACCTCCCCGAGAAAACCTAATTGGGACAAAACTCGGGTAAGGGAAAAAGAGTACGACTCGGGAGATGCCCTTCAAAAGTGGAAGTATTTGAGGTGGGCGATGTTCCAGTTGTTTTGGAGTGTTTTTCCTTCCATTGTTTCCAACTGGAATGCTCCTTTGCCTGCATCTGCTATGATTTTATATGGCCCGCTCCAATTGGTGCCCAATTTCCCTTCGCTCGGGTCTTTTGACGCCAAAGTTTTGGCTTTGAGGACGTAATCTCCTACTTTGAGTGGTCGTATTTTGGCCTTTTTTTTGTAATACCTTTCGACCTGTTGCTTTTGAGCCGTCATTCTTATGTGGGCCATATCTCTTCGTTCTTCGGCTTCGTCGAGGTCTTGAAGCCTACCCATGTCGTTGTCTGGTCCGCTGATATGTGAGTATCTTAGGCTTGGTTCTCTGATTTTGACTGGTATAACCGCATCGGTTCCATAGACCAGTGAGTACATTGTTTCTCCTGTGCTGGATTTGGGTGTTGTCCGGTACATCCACAGTACCTCCGGTAGTAATTCGGGCCAGAGCCCTTTAGCCTCTTCGAGTTTCTTCTTCAGAATGTTCAATATTATTTTGTTGGATGCTTCAGCTTGGCTGTTGGTGGCTGGATGATATGGCGTGGAGAGTATGCGTTTGATGCGCCATTTGTCACAGAATTCCATTATCTTTTTGCCGATAAATTGTGGGTCGTTATCGCAGCTGATTTCTTTGGGAATGCCGAAGTGGCATATGATGTTTTTCCATAAGAAGGCGATGACTTCCTATTTGCGTATTTGGGCGTACGCACCTGCTTCTACCCACTTGGAGAAGTAGTCAGTCAAAACTAACAGAAATCGTACCTTTCCTCGCCCTATTAGCAGGGGGCCGATTATGTCCATTCCCCATTTGATGAAGGGCCAAGGTGATATTATCGAGTGTAGGGGCTCTCCCGATTGATGTATCATGGGGGCGTACCTTTGGCACTGTTCGCATCTGCGAACATACTCTACTGCCTCCTTTTTCATCGTGGGCCAGTATTACCCGGCGCGGATAATGCGACGGACAAGGGCGCGATTACCGGTGTGTGCGCCGCAGTGACCCTCGTGTACCTCTTCGAGTACTTGCCTTGTCTGGTTCGGCTCTAAGCACTTAGTGAGGGGTTCGCCAAACGTTCTTTTGTACAGGTCGTGATTAATTAGGCAGTATCGAGCGACCTGTACGCGGAGCTTTTTGGCTGCCTTTTTGTCAAGCGGAGTGTCCCTTCCTGCGGATAGGAGATAAACTGCTTGCGCCAGTCCCAAGTTAGATTTAAAGAGAGTACCTCAGTGTGATCTATGGCTGAATGGAGTAGGGTGACTATGTTCCCCTTGTTGATGTTCTTGGTGGCTGCGGCCAACTTGGCTAGGCCATCTGCTTTGACTTTCTGCGCCCTTGGGATTTGCTCCAGGCGGCATTCATTGAATTTGGGCATCAACTTGTGGATTTCTGACTGGTATTTCTACAGCCTCTGTTCCTTGATCTGGTAAGTCCCAGTGACCTGGTTTACCACGAGTTGAGAATCGCAATGGAGGATGAGTCTTCGAGCCCCGTATTTGATGGCTAGCTTCATACCTGCAATCATGGCCTCGTACTCGGCCTCATTGTTAGTCATCTCGGGGCATCGCATGGACTGGCAAATTATTTCACCTGTGGGGACCTCGAGTACGAGTCCCAGTCCCGACCCGAGGTATTGGAAGCGCCATCATTATAGAGGGTCCAGAGGTCGGCACCAGGTGGTGCGCGAATGGCCTCTAGTTCCGCTTCCGGCAAAATCTCTGTACTAAAATCGGCGACAAAATCTGCAAGTACCTGCGACTTGATGGCATTTCTTAGGTGGTAGGATATGTCATGCTCACTGAGCTCTATGGCCCATCTGGCGAGCCTTCCTGACAGTTCGGGTTTGTGTAGGATGCTCCTCAGGGGGAAAGTCGTCACAAGTCTTATAGGGTGGCATTGGAAGTAAGGTCTAAGCTTTCGTAAAGCTACGACCAGTGCTAGGGCGAGCTTTTCGAGGTGTGGATACCGTGTTTTGGTGTCCACTAGGGTTTTTCTGATATAGTAAATAGGAGATTGCGTACCTTTATTTTCGCGGACCAGGACTGCGCTGACAGCGACTTCGGACACCGCCAGGTATACTAGCAAGGGTTCGCCAGGGTTTGCCTTGACTAGCAGTGGTGGCAAGGACAGGTATTCTTTCAATTTTTTAAAAGCCTCAGCGCATTCCTCGTTCCATTGTAGTCCGTGATCTTTTCTCAATATGTTAAAAAATTTATGGCACCTATCGGAGGATCGCGAGATGAACCTGGATAGGGCGGCTATTCGCCCTGTCAGCTTTTGTACATGTTTTTTGCTGTTCAAGGTCTCAGGTATTGCGTCTATTGCCTTGATCTGGTCCGGGTTGACTTCGATACCTTGTTGTGATAAGAGGAACCCCAAGAAATTCTCTGATGCTATGCCGAAGGCGCACTTTTTAGGTTCAATTTCATCCCATACCGCCGCAGTATCTCAAAGGCTTCTTTCAGATGGTCGAGGTGGTCTTCTTTGTTTGCCGATTTTACCAGCATCTCGTCGATGTAGACCTCCATGGTCTCGCCAAGCTGTTCCTTGAACATTCTGGTGACCAGTATCTGATATGTCGCCCCTGCATTTTTTAGTCCGAACGGCATCACCTTGTAGCAGTATGTCCCCTGGTGGGTGATGAATGTTGTTTTCTCTTGGTCCTCTTCGGCCATCGTGATTTGGTTGTAGCCAGAGTAGGCATCCAAGAAACTTAGTAGCTCATGTTCCGCTGTGGCATCGATCAACTGGTTGATGTGGGGTAATGGGAATGAGTCTTTTGGGCATGCTTTGTTGAGGTCGGTGAAATCGACGCACATCCTCCATTTCCCATTTTTCTTCTTGACCATCACGATGTTGGCGACCCATTGGGGATATTTTGATTCCCTTATGGACCCGTTGGCCAGTAGCTTATCTACCTCTTCGCTGACGGCCTCGTTGATTGCGGCGTTGAACTTCCTTCTAACTTGCCGTACGGGTGGATATAGTGGGTCGACGTTCAGCTTGTGGGTGGCGATGTCTCTTGGTACTCCTAGCATATCTGAATGAGAAATAGCAAAAAGAACCACGTGGTTAGTTAGGAATTCATGGTACTTATATGGATCGCAGAGGGTGTGTCCGATGTAGGCTTTCTTCGTGTGGTCGGTGCTGTCCAATTGTACCGGGTCGAGATCTTCGACCGTTGCTTTGCAGGCTTCTACGATATCCAGATCTTTTATGGCTTTCGTTGTGGGGTTGACCTTAGTCCCCAACACAGATGATTGCTATGGCTCCGCACTTGCACCTTTCAACTGTTTGGTGTGTGAGCAGTCTTGAGTGATTATGTAGCATTCTTGTGTTGTGCGCGGCTCGCCCCGAATGCTAAACACTCCCCAAGGGGTGGGTAACTTGATCACTTGGTAGAAGCTTGAGGGGACTGCTTGCATGGCGTGTATCGATGGTCGTCCTATGATGGCGTTGTAGGTTGTTTCCTGGTTCATGACGTGGAAAGTGGTTTCCAGCAAACTCCCCCTGCTAAAATCGGCAATGATACCTCCCCGGAGGTTCATTCCACTGCATTGTTAAAACCAGTTAGTGTTATGCAGCGTGGTATTACCTTATCTTCGAGCCTCATTTGAGCGAGGACTCTTGGATGGATAATACAAGCGCCGCTTCCGTCATCACCCATGATCCTCTTAACGTCATTGTCAGCAATACGTAAAGTTATGACTAAAGCATCATAATGAGGAAAGGACAAACCGTTGGCATCGGACTTATCGAAGGTGATACTTTCTTCGAAGTCGTCATACCGTTCATGGGCGATTGTTCTTTTAATTTGTGCGAAGTGGTGAATTTTACATGATTGATTGATGAATCGTCGCCTCCTCTGACGATCACATTGATGATGCATGCTGGCGAATGTGGCTTTGGCGGTCCCTGAGGTTGTTCCTGCCCTCGTGCGAAATTTATCTTTCCTTTATCGCTGAGCAACTCCCTCAAGTACCCTTGGTTCAGCATTCTGACTACCTCCTGCCGTAGCCCTATGCAGTCTTCGATTTTGTGCGCTCGTTCCTGGTAGAACTCGCACAGGACATTTGATTTCCTTGTACCGGGGTCCGATTTCATTTTCTGCGGCCATTGTACTTTGGTGCCCAGCTTCTCTATTATGTACACTATTTCTGAGGGAGACACACAAAAGTTATGGGCAGATAATAAAGGGGGTATACCTCTTTCGTTGCAGAGTGGGGTGACATGTCGTTGTAGTGCTTCTGTGTGTCTGGGTGGGGGTGGATGCGAGGATCTAGTGTAAGGCTGATGCCTTTCTTTGTTGAAATGTGAGGATTGTTCCCGCCGGCCCTCACTGCGTCGATCCCTTCTTGCTTCTGACTGTATCATCGTGAGCTGCTAGGTTGGTCCATTGAGGTCATCCTCATTTGCTCGTACATCAGCGCAGTAGGCGTTGTGAATTTCCTCTCATGTGGTAGAGGGATACTTCATGAGTCGGCTTAGTAGCTTTTTGGTTGCTCTTGAACCATCTCTGCTCAGTCCGTTTTGGAAGGCTGCTACCACCATGCCTTCCGATACGTTTGGTAGGCTCGTCCTTACTCTGTTGAATCTGACCAGGAAGTTCCTGAGTCCCTCACCTGCGATTTGCCGGACGGCGAAGATGTCGTTGACCCTGGCCTCTGCTTTTTTTACTCCTGCATGGGAGGTGGCGAATTTATTTGCCATTTCTTCGAATGTTGATATCGTTCTGGCTGGCAACTGCGAGTACCACGTTAGCGCCCCTCCCGTAAGCATCTCCCCGAACTTTTTTAGTAGTACGGATGGTACTTGTTCCTTTGACAGATCATTACCCTTCACAGCAGTCACATAGTGGATCAGGTGGTCTTCGGGGTCTGTCGTCCCATCATATAACCTTAAGTAAGGCAGTATTTTGAAGGTTTTTGGGATCGGGTGAGGTGCAGCTCCTTCGTTGTGCGGCTGTTCGACGAATCTTCCCATGTCGCGCTTTGGCAGTTACTTAGGAGCGCCGAGAATTTTGTCCACCTTTCTTGATGCTCTTTCATTTGGTCCCGAAGTGCCTTATTTTCACTTTCCATTTCTTCCATATTCTTTAGGATGGCTACAAGTGTGCCATCGCTGGTCTGGTCATTGGAGTGGTTGTTGTTTGTTCGTACAGTATCGTGTTCACTGGTGGTAGCGATGTCTGTCGTCAATGGGTTCTTAGCGTTGTTTTGGGGCGATTTCTCGAGTAAGCTGCCTAGAGTGTTCATCAGCCATTCTTCTAGTAGTTTCTTGACCACTGGAGGTGGAGTTTCTTTGATCACAGATGTGGAAGCTCCTTTCTCGTGCAAGATCGTCACATCTTCAGATGGAGAGGGTGATATTTTTCCTTCTTGAATGCTGTCAGGTGTTGTGCTCAAGATATTTTCTCTACTGGCCTCGTTGAGGGGGCCAAAGAGGTTGGTGTCATGACCTGGATTTTCCACCATCGAGAGTCGTGATGGCGCCTACTGTCGGAGCTTGGAAAGCCAAGCATTAAAACCTTTTCGGATAACAACACAACAATAATGACAATAATAAATCTTTAAATAAAAGCGGAAGTCTTTCATAACATAAATAACTGGAAACCAAAAATGCGGAAGCTTAACATTTCACAAACCAAGACTGGAGTCCCTATCTCACGGACTACTAATGAATGCTACAAACAAGTCTGAATAGAAAAATACATCGTGTCTGTCTCGGTACAATGAAAACAAACAGAAAATATGGGAAGGGACTCCGGCCAGCGAACGCTAGCTAGGCTACTTTGTAGTCCCTGGACTGAAGTCAGCTCCCACTCAACGTGCTACTACTGTGGTCCAAAAGCTGCGCTGGTACCGTGATTTGTGCAAAAAGCATAGAAATGTAGCATCAGCACAACCGACCCCATGTGCTGGTATGTGCCTGGCCTAACCCCGGCGAAGTAGTGAGGAGGCTAGACAGGACTACCAAATCAACCTGTGCAGTTCAATATATACTTGTGCAATAAAGGAAAGAATACCAAAACTAAATAGTTAAAAAGGGAGGGAAACATGCTATGGGGGAGTACAATACGAATATAAAAGTCATCAACTTAAATAAGAAACAAGGCACAACAATATTTAACAAAAACAAGAAAATCCAACAGTTGAACGACATCAACCTTCATGCTTTTACTCTCATCCTCACCCAAAGCAACCAAATAAAATGCACGGTATCATCCTTCGTGCTTTCCTCACATAACTCTTATTTCATGGCACAGAATAATCCTTCGTGCAAATATAATCAAATCGGAGCACGGAATGTCCCTTCGTGCATAATATAATCAAAACATGGCACAGAATGACCCTTCGTGCAAATATAATCGAAACATAGCACGGGATGACCCTTCGTGCAAATATAATCAAAACATGGAAGGGAGAAATAACAACAACTTTCATATCCCGGCAAGGGAGATAATCCATATACTCAAACCATCCCGACAAGGGATTAATCACATCTCTTTCCAATTCTTTCATTTCTTCCTCGATATTATTTTTATTGTATGAGCCAACGCTCCGAAGAATTCACGATTTATAATTAATCCTCAAACTCTTCACATTATATAGAAAATCATTAATTAGCTTGGAAGAGTCCCCAAAGTATTCCAAAACAAGTACCAACAAAGACCCACGGGCATGCTAGACACCGGTGTATAGATACTCGTCACCATGCCTATACACCGTACTCGATCATTTTGCAATTAACAATTAATAACACTCTAATCCTATTCCCTCAAGCCAAAGTTAGATCAAACACTTACCTCAAATGCTCCAAAAATCCACTCAAGCCTCTAGTATAGCTTTACCCCTCGAATTTACCATAAAACCGCTTGAATCTATTCACAAATTACTTGAATGTATCAACAAATGCTAATTGAATCAACTTGAATGCATGAAATTGAATTTCCCAAAGTTTTACTCAAAAATTCCCAAAATGCCCCCGGGCCCCCGTGGTCAAAACCCGAGGTTCGAACCAAAACCCGGTTACCCATTCCCCCACGAGTTCATATCTATGATTCGTTTTGAAATCGGACCTCAATTGAGGTCCAAATCCCCAAATTTTAAGAAAATCTAGGTTCTACCAAAAATCCCCATTTTCACCCATGAAAAACCTTGATTTTAAGATGAAAACATGATAAATGATGTTAAAGATTGAAGAAATTAAGTGAAAATCAACTTACAAATGGATTTGGAGGAGGAAGGGTTCTTGAAAAATCGCCAATGGGTGTTTGGGTTAGAGAGATATGAAAAATGAGGCTTAAAAATCGTCTAAGTATGAAAATTGCAGGTTGCACAGATATGGAAATTGCGAACCCACTAGACTTGGCAAATGCGAGAAAAGAGTTCGCGTTTGCGAACCCTGCCCAGGTGCCCAGTCTTCGCATTTGCAGAATTTTGTTCGCATTTGCGACGTCCGCATTTGCGAAAAATACTTCGCTTTTGCGATCCCAGGCGGACCTGGCTTACTTCGCATTTGCGATACTCGCATTTGCGTGCGAAGCCTGCAGGTCTGAAGCACCTGTTGCAAAATCTGCAGCCCAAAGTTTAAGAAAAACTACTCGACACCTATCCAAAACTCACCCGAGCCCTCGGGGCTCCGAACCAAACATGCACACAATCCCAAAAACATCCTACAGACTTACTCGCACGATCAAATCGCCAAAATAACATCATATACATAGAATCAAGCCTCAAAACACATGATTTTCTTCTAAGTTTTATATACTTTCAAATTTGGAACTTATAGTCCGAAACACGTCATACGACGTCCGTTTTCAATAAAACTTTATAGATAGCGCTTAACACATATTTAAGACTTGTACCGGGTGTCGGAACCAAAATACGAGCCCGATACCATCAATTTTTGATCAAATTTCATTTTCATTTTCCTTAAACATTTTCAGAAAACAATTTCATGGAAAAATTCATTCCTCGGGCCTGGGACCTCGAAATTCGATTCCGAGCATACGCCCAAGTGCCATATTTTTCTACGGACCCTCCGGGACCGTCAAATCACGGGTCTGGGTCCGTTTACCAAAAATGTTGACCGAAGTCAACTTTAACCATAT
This sequence comes from Nicotiana glauca, assembly GCA_026770625.1. Classification (NCBI taxonomy): domain Eukaryota; kingdom Viridiplantae; phylum Streptophyta; class Magnoliopsida; order Solanales; family Solanaceae; genus Nicotiana; species Nicotiana glauca. The sequence goes on from MU707779.1 coordinate 80,567, forward strand.
TAATATCAAAATTCATCATTTTTCACACAGAATTCATATTTAAGCCTTCCAGCTACACGCCCGGACTGTGCATGTAAATCGAGATAAATAAAAGTAAGGTTTTCAAGGCCTCGGAAGCCTGGAATGAATGAGGAAACGGGTGGTGACCCCTTTGGGTCATCACATCCTCCACCTCTAAAACAACCGTTCATCCTCGAATGGACAAAAGAAAGAAGTAACTAAGTCAGGAAATAGATGAGGATAACGGCTCCGTATATCAGACTCGAACTCCCAGGTCGATGCCTCAGGAGGCTGACCTCTCCACTGGACACCCACTGAAGGAAAACTCTTCGACTTCAACTATCGAACCTGCCGGTCTAGAATAGCTACCGGCTCCTCCTCGTAGGACAGATCCTTGTCCAACTGGACAGTGCTGAAATCTAATACGTGGGCAGGATCGCCGTGATATCTCCGAAGCATAGACACATGAAACACTTGATGCACGACTGACAAGCTAGGTGGCAAGGCAAGTTTATAAGCCACCTCTCCCACATGATCTAGAATCTCAAATGGGCCAATGAACCTAGGGCTAAGCTTGTCCTTCTTCCCGAATCTCATCACACCCTTCATAGGCGATAAACGGAGCAATACCCGCTCACCAACCATGAAAGATACATCTCAAACCTTGCGATCCGCATAACTCTTTTGCCGCGACTGAGCCGAACGAAGCCTGTCCTGAATGAACTTGACCTTATCCAAGGCCTCCTGGACTAAATCTGTACCCAATAACCGAGCCTCTCCCGGCTCAAACCATTCGATTGGAGACCGTCATCGCCTACCGTACAACACCTCATATGGAGCCATCTGGAACGAATGAGGAAACGGGTGGTGACCCCTTTGGGTCATCACATCCTCCACCTCTAAAACAACCGTTCATCCTCGAATGGATAAAAGAAAGAAATAACTGAGTCAGGAAATAGATGAGGATAACGGCTCCACATATCAGACTCGAACTCCCAGGTCAATGCCTCAGGAGGCTGACCTCTCCACTGGACACCCACTGAAGGAAAACTCTTCGACCTCAACTATCGAACCTGCCGGTCTAGAATAGCTACCGGCTCCTCCTCGTA
>MU707781.1:0-22897 GCA_026770625.1 Nicotiana glauca
ATGAAAGCATATAAAGGACTCACAAGGATCTTATACTGATATAACTCTCACCGCAGTACACAGTCCGGTCTCAACGTATCAAATCACCTGAAATCACGAGGGTCCCGCCCTCAACACTAAATCACAAGTAGGGCACACATCAACCCATCTAGAGACTCTCACTAGATCAATACCGTCTATAATTTACAACACAGACTAGCTCCCATACCGGTGGAGCATAGAAATCACAGCTCGTAACCAAGAATGCTCAAAAGTCACATCAAGCCTACCAAAACAGACAACAGGAAATTAATACTAGCCTCATAACTCTCGACAACGGCTATAAATAGAAAATAGACACGGCTATCACTCATAAAACCTCCCAACAGGATAATCACATAGACAGAGTGCAAATCATGAAGCGCTCCCATAAATGGAGCAACAAAAAAGGAAACTTGCCCCGATAAGCAGAACTGTGATAAACTACAGATAGTGCCCACTATAACAAACTGAACTCGTACCTGAATGACATTAGCTGGTGCACCGGCCTCAAACCTACTATATGAAACACATCAACGAGTCGGGCCTCCCCCTCTTAGGTGTCCTCTACCTGCCTGATTACCTCGCTATGACACATCGATCTGAAGTTTGGGACAATCTCTCACCATGTGGCTACTATCTCCACACTCTAAGCACCCTCTTTGCTGACGAGGCAGTGGGAACTATATGGTACGGGTACTCCGAGACCCCTGAACACCTGAATCACCATGCATAGTCTGAAGCACAAACTGAACTGGCTGACCCGCAAAACCTCTACCATGATGCACCCTGCCTCCAAAATAAGGAACAATATATCTCACCGGTCTACGAGGCCTCCTCGCCTCCTCAAACTCTCTCTCCTGATCTCGTCTGTTATCTCTCTCTTGACCCTGCCTGCCCTCTCTCTCTAGCCTGCATACCCTCTATCCTCCTAGCAATGCTCACCACCTGCTGATACAAAATATCCATCTCCAACTTACGGGCCATACTGGACCTGTGCTAGGAATAAACCCCTCAATAAACTGGCAAACCTTTTCGCGATCAGTAGAAACCAAGGCTGAGGCATGTCTAGCCAAACTGGTGTATCGAACAACATACTCCGAGACGATCATAGCACCCTGGAACAAATGCTAAAACTCCGCACGCCATGCATCCCGGAGGCTCTGAGAAACAAACTCTCGCAGAAACATATCTAAAAACTGGGTCCAAGTCAGTAAAGCTGCCTCGTCTGGGCTATCTAACTCATAGGTGCGCCACCAGTAATAGGCGGCTCCTCGAAGCTGGAAAGTAGTGAACGAAACCCCGCTCGATCCAAAGATACCCATAGTACGGAGAATGCAATAACACTCATCAAGGAATTCCAGGGCATCCTCTGATGCTAAACCACTGAACTCAAGAGGCTTATACCTCTTAAACCTCTCAAGTCTCATCTTCTCCTGCTCGGAAGCCGCTGCCATGCCCTCAGGCTGAACTGGTGTTGCAGGCAGCACAGGGATAATCTCAGGGACCCGCTCAACATGCACTCGCTGCTCAGGAGTGTGGTCGGCGAGGGTCTGCACTCCTCCCCCGGTCTAGGATGTGGCTGCAGCAAGGAGAAACATTCCTGCCCGAGTCAAAGAGGTGTACATACTCATGAACTGTTCCAAAGTCTCCTGAAGGGCTAGAGTAGTAGTACCTGTAGGCGTGTCAGGTGACTGGACTCTGGCTGGATCTGCTGGTGGTACCTCGACGGTCTCTCGCGCAGGTGCTTTCGCTGCACCACGTGCGCGTCCTCGAACTCTACCCCGGCCCCGACCTCCGACGGCTACAGCAAGGGGCACGGGTGCCTGATCACCTCGGGTAGTATGTGTCCTCACCATTTGTGAGAGAGTAGAAGACAAAGGTTTAGCATTGTGGATGTCAAAAATCTTGCACGTCAGGGAAATCAAATGAAGTGAAATTTTCCTAACGGTTACATAGCCTCTCGCAGATGAGTACAGACGTCTCCGTACCGATCCACGAGACTCTAATAAACCGACTTGTGATCTGTGACTCCTACGAACCTAGAGCTCTGATATCAACTTGTCACGACCCAGTTCACCCTCCATGAACATGTCGTGATGGCACCTAGTCCCTATGACTAGGTAAGCCTAACAATGCGGAAGATAACCATAATTTCGAAAGAAAATAAATAAAACTAAATTGGTAAAAATAAAAAGTCTTAAGGTGCCGCTCGGCACATACCACAACAATTCTCGAAGCTAACAAACTCCCAAAACCCGAAAACTCACAAATCACAAGCTAAGGGATACATAAGAGGCTCTAACTCAAGAATATCTATACAAAGAGAAATACTGGAAGAACTATACTTATTACAGAAAAGCTGAAAAGGGACTCCTCGGTCTGCGAACGTAGCAGATATACCTTGAAGTCTCTACCGATATGCCTCCTTCCAAGGCTGACAGAACTGAACGGGAGTACCTGTATCTGCACAACAAAAATGTGCAGAAGAGTAGCATGAGCACACCACGGCGGTGCCCAGTAAGTATCAAGACTAACCTCGGTGGAGTAGTGACGAGGGACAATCAAGGCACCTATCGGTCAATAAACAGTATAATCATAGTAGATAAGGAAACGATATATAAATATGTAAAGTCTGCATAGATAGTCAAAAATGCTACAGATAACAATAAAGGGAAAGCCAACAAGTAACAACGATAATATAATAAATGATGATACAAAATGACGACAGAATCATAATCCATATCCTAAGGTCAAGACACAGCAAGGGCAGCTAGTCAACAACTCATATCCTCCAATGATGTTCACATAAGGTCTTATTCAACTCTTACTACATTTTCACCAAGTCTCGGATGAATCATAACTCACGAAAGCCCAGCATCTGAAATCTAACACCTGGCATCCTGTGCCCCATAAATCTCACGATCATGCTGACAACTAACTGGATAACTAGGGCCAATCTCACATATATAATGGATAACGAGGGCGTATCTCCACCCTTAGCAAAATCAGAAGGTATTCACCTCTAATGGGGAGAGTCCAACTACGTGTATGCTTGTGCAAGTGTGCTTAAGAAGAACTCCACCAACTAGTAAGTATAAGAAATGGAACGGCAAGCACCCGAAATGTTTGCACACGAATAGAATCAACAAAAATATCAGCTCAGAACAAAATGAGTTTAACAGGGGATCTCCCAGGATATCGTCCTGTAGTCCCAAACATAAATATGTGTGCTAGGGATCTCTTGGTATCCCGAGGATCTCTTGGTATCCTCAATATATGTGTTAGGGATCTCTTGGTATCCCGAGGATCTCTTGGTATCCTCAATATATGTGATGGGGACCTCTTGGTATCGCGAGGATCTCTTGGTATCCTCAATATAAGTGCTGGGGATCTCTTGGTATCCCGAGGATATCTTGGTATCCTCAATATAAGTGTTGGGGATCTCTTGGTATCCTCAATATAAGTGCTCGGTATCTCTTGGTCTCCCGAGGACCTCTTGGTATCCTCAATATAAGTACTGGGGATCTCTTGGTATCCTCAATATATGTGCTAGGGATCTCTTGGTATCCCGTATTACAGCCCAATCAACATAAATATACATACGCACGGCATCATCCTTCATGCCTTATCGCACTTTCTCACCCAAATAATAGAACAACAACATCCCAGCAAGGGAGTCAACAATAGAAAATAGTAACATCCCGGCAAGGGAATCCACAATAGAAACAATAACATCCCGGAAAGGGAATCCACAATAGAAACGATAACATCCCAGTAAGGGAAGCAACAATAGAAATAATAACGTCCCGGCAAAGGAACCAACAATAGAAATAATAACGTCCCGACAAGGGAACTAAAAATACATAAGAAGGGTCAAGGAAAACCAAGAAGCACGATAACCTCAACAAAACAACAAGACATAATAAGTGTGTGATAGCTACATCGGTGACCACAATAATTGGACATATAACATATTTGCCCTACGTCACAGAGGAAATTACAATCAAGAATTGTCCAGACAATAAGGAAGTTAACATGAATCAAATAATTACAATTAAGGAAATACCAACTAAACCTAGGATATCTAACTTCTTTCCAATTAAGACCAATTAGTCACATGAGAGATAGAAATATTGCCTTTTTCCAAATAAAGATAAGCAGTTAGGAATGATACTGTGACTATAGAAGGGTAAGTGTCCAAAATTAGATAGGCATAAATCAATTTGTCAACAAGTATACACCAAAAGGGCAAATAAGTTCCAAGTAAGACATGTAGAGGTGAAACTAATAGCAGGGAACTCAATTATATCGAGAACAACTTCATACTCAGTGATGATAAGGGTCTAAGAGTCTAAAAGGATCAATTTACCACAAATAAATCCGAGCACATACTCGTCACCTCGCGTGCAAGGAATACAATCAACATAGAAGACTCAAATCTTATGGGGAAGTCCCCAACACAAGGTTAGGCAAGATACTTACCTCGAACCGGCTAAAATCAACTAGCAACCACGTTCTTTCCACGAGTACTCGACTCCAAATGGCCCAAATCTATTCAATTAGATCACACATTATAATTAACATCTCAAGCAACAAATTCTACTATTAAATTCAAAGCTAAAGCACGAAATTAGGCAAAATGACCAAAACTCCCCTCAATACAACGTCTTGGAATCAGATAATTTTTACATTTTTAGAGCCCTCGTACTCTCACGAGTCTAATTATATAAAAATTTCCCAAATCGGAGGTCAAACACCCCCTCAAAACTCAATAATTCGGTCGATGAAGTTCTACCCATTTTTCATTAAAATCTAAAATTAAAGGATGAAATTAAGAGGAGATTCATGGAAATTGGTCTAAATCGAGTGAGAAGTACTTACTCAAGTTGCCCAGGTGAAAATCCCTTCAAAAATTGCCAAGGACCGAGCTCTAGAAGTCAAAATGTGATAAAATGATGAAATCCTCAAATTTGGGATTAAATTATGTCTGCCCAGTTAATTGTTCATCGCGACCGCGTAGCAAGGGTCGCGATCGCGTAGAGGAAAAATGGGTTGGCCCAGAAATGTGCATCGCGAACGCGAACGCGGAGAAGGGACCAGTAGTGCTTCGCGATCGCGGAAGCACGAGTGCGAATGCGTTGAAGGAAAATATGAGGTTCCAAAAATTGCTCTATGCGAACGCGGGGTTGCCTATGCAAACGCGAAGTAGAAGTGCACTGGGCATCGCGAACGCGGGATGTGTTATGTGAATGCGAAGAAGGGAAATTCCCGGTGGCCAAGATAAGCCTTCGCGATCGCGAAGGCCTGATCGCGAACGCATAGAAGGAGTACAAGAAGCAACAACAGCAGTGCAAAAGTGGAAGAAAAAGACCCGTAGCCCATCCAAAATACACCCGAGGATCCCGAGACCTCATCAAATCACACACACACAAGTCATATAACCTAACACAGACTCGCTCGATGTTTCAAATCATATAAAACAACATCTAAATGACGGATCAAACCAAAAATCCAGCTTATGAGCTTCCAAATCCTCAAAATACGCTTTCGATCAAAAACCTAACTAAACCACGTTCGAATGACCTAAAATTTTGCACACACATCCCAAATGATATGACGGAGCTACTGCAGCTTCCGAAATTCCATTCCGACCCTCGGATCAAAATCCCACTATTGGACCGGAACTTCAAAAATTCAAACTTCGGCATTTCTAGCCTAAACTAGCTACGGACCTCCAAAACACATTCCAAACACGCTCCCAACCTCGAAATCACCTAACGGAGCTAACGAAACCATCGAGTTTCCATTTCGAGGTTATCTTCATACTGTTCTGACTACGGACTACTTTCCAACACTTAAGCTCTCATTTAGGGACCAAGTGTCCCAGAACTCTCCTAAAACCCAACACCGAACGACCTGGTAAACCAAAATAGCAGAAATGAGCTTAGGAGAAGCAGTAAATAGGGTATCGGGGTGTGAATTCTAAAAATGACCGTTTGGGTCGTTACATTATCCTCGAGAGGCTGCAAGACTGTTAGGAGTACTTCCCTTCTTGATTCCTTATCTTGCGATTTGATTTCATGTGAGGCTTATGCCTTTGTTTCTTCCTACCCAATCTTGTGCGACGCGAAGCGCCTGTTATAAATTGAGGATTGAAGAACCGAAATGGTACTACAGATGTGCTATGGGATGTTTCTCCCGGTATAGCTGGTCGAATTATTATCGTCGTGTTATAGAAGGACCTTTGATAGTTTCAGCCCAGTAGCGGTACTTCTAAGGGCTCTGGGGCTAGGCACAAGTTGCCACGATGCTTATGAACAATTGTTCCGCGGTATTGTTATAATGGTAGAATGTTTTGCCCATGTGTAGGGGCAGTGAATGACATCAAGGAAGGTTTACTCAGTGCATAATCAAGGGATTCAATATTTTACTCCCGGTAGGGGAAAGGCAATCGAACTAAGTATGGTCAGATGTGGACTGGTGTAAGTAATAAGGCTTGGTAATTGCAAGCGTGGTGGAGTTTTCTCCTATGATGGGGTACTGTTGTCCTAAGTGAATGTACTAAGTTTGTCGGTGTTTTGATCTTCTACAATTTGCCTTAGGGGAAAGATATCGCAAAATAGTATCGGAGATGCAACTATCAGATATCGTAAGGTGCGGTGGTTTAGGATTGAATCAGTATTTCAAATGTTGACGGTTCGAGAAAGATGACCTTCAGAAAATGTTGGAGTTAGTAGCAAATTGTGGATTCAAGTTCTATGAAGATAAATTTTATTAAAGCAACAACTGAGCAGCAAAAGATGAGAAGGACATGTGGGAAGTGTCAAACGGAGTTTTAAACTTCTTAAAGGCCAGGCTTAGGAAGCACATGTCGAGCAGTTGATTAAAGAAGTGAGTTTGCCCAAAGTGGGAGAGTGGAGGAGCTGCGTAGGGGCTTGGTAATAAGATGACTATGCGCCTTAAGGAGAGTTTGGAACGATTTGAGAATATTGGTGCTTAGTTATTGGGGTCTACGAATATAATTTGAAGTAGGGATTCTTGTGTAGCCGGAGATTTAATATAACGGAAAGTGACCGCTTAAATGGAGAAGGATGTAGCATGACTTTGAATTGGGAGGATGTTGCCGCACATTTAATTGATGTCCACGAGAGGTGAATGGACTTGTGTAGCTGGTGAGTGAGCTCGGACTCAGGATGGGTCATTGATGTCGTAGTGATTGTACCCCGTACAGCAGCATTGGAAGATGCCGTGAGTGAATTCTACAGGTGGGTTATTCCTGTGAGCAGGTTAGCGTTCGCGTGGTTGGTGAGGCTTCTACGAATAATTCTAGTGGTTATACAACGAAGGGGTCGGTCGTGCGAATGTTGCTAGTGATTCAGTGTATAAAAATTGGGTTTCTACAGAAAGATTTTGTGAACTTTGGCGGTTGATTGCGCAAGGTTATGTCAATAAGAGATAAGGAGGATGGGTGAGTCCCTGGTTTGTGAACTAATGGATTTATGCTAAGTGGGAGAGTCCCACCGCTTATAATTGGGTTGCATGGTTAACTACTTGCGATATTTTTGGCTATTAGCATATCGATGGGCTATTTCAGCTGCAGAATGGACCATAAGTGGTAATTTAAGCAAAGGAAGTATTAAAAGTGGGCTATCGTTGGCCCTATTGGCCCATGTTCAGACTTGGGGAAAGATTGAGGATTTTGCCTTGTATAGATGCGGGTTACCAGGGAAGTGATTCGGCGGGTTCTTCGCCAATAGGGTATTTATGTGATGGAAGACTCATGGAGTTGATTATATTCGGGGCCGAGTCAGAGCGGGTGGCTCTCAGCAGCGGTCCTAGTGAAAATTCAAAAGATAAAGTGTGGTGCCTAATGATTTAGAATCTATAAGTACCGTTAAGGATCAAGCTTTGTAGCATCTTATGAGAAGGTGCCCAGAATGTTCTATGATATTTTAACTTGCGGCATAGCATCTGAGAGTTATGAAACAGTCCGTGGGATTTGAGACAGCATGGTCTCGTGATTCAAGGTCACTCGAGATGAGTGCAGATGGAGTATGTTATGTGTTGGATGGAATGAGTATTATTTCTAAGGAAATCGGGGTGAATCTAAAGGAGATAGATTGGTTAGCCATAATTTAGTTGGCATGTTAGTGGTAGAGATCAGCTCTTTTAGCGTGATTAAGTTATGCAAGTGATCTGTCGCGGTGTGTATGAGGCTTGTCAGCCACCGTGATTGACATTATTCTGAAGCATTCTATTGTTATGGCTTGTTATGTGGAAGTGGATTTCGGAAAGGCTATGGTGCCTTAGACCACTACTTAGAGATTTGTGTATTTCCACTATTATAAGAATTTGCCTGTGTGTTGGTATGTTTCTCCTGAAGTGAGTTCAGTGAAAAGCTTTTATGTGATGAAGTGTTGACCTATTAGCAGTGTCAGATTATGATAAGGGTCATGTTCTATCGTACATTGGCATGTTGGGTTCAGTGACTAGTACGTGATTTAAAGTGAAAAAAAATCAAGGTTGCAGTTCGGTGCTGACAAGGATGCACGAGCTCGGATGAGCACGAAAGGAGTTTCGATGTTTTAAATGAGTAGTATTGTCATTAGCTTTACCTGAGATTGGTGTTTTGTGAAAGGGGCTTTGCATCCTGATTAGGGATTCTTGATCGCTTTTCAGCATTAGTACGACCGGTGGTTTGGATGTGTGGACCTGTTATGTATTTCAGAGGGTTGTGGGAGCGAGTCCCACAGGAAGATCGTATAAGTGTGGCATGTAGTCACTAGATTGATTGAAAAAATTAAACCAAGTATGAAGATTTGTGATGATATCGATAAGTGGAGGATATATGCATGGAGGGCACTCCGTTACTGAGTGGTGGACTGTGGATGAGTACTCCGGTTATGATGGTTGTCCTTGTGTGTTATGAGAATAGGGAAATTAGTATGGACCTTTGAAAGGTTATTGGCTTAGTTTGATATGATCAGGATCGACTTGATGTCGGTGGATGGGTTTAAATATGAATTTGGGCTCTATGTCAGGCCAGTTGTGTTCATTTCAGTAATACTCTCCTTATGGAGTAGTCAGGGTGTTATATCATTGCCAGATATTTCATGTAGTGATTCATTGCACCCTGTGAGGTGTGAGACGGCTTGAGGAATTGCTTATGTGTTGAGGATCCGCGTAGAAATGATGTATTATGAGCATAATGGCTCTTGAGATTCAGATTGTATACCGCACCTCAGTTTTGCTTGAGTTTTGTAGCTTATGGCGCTATATGTTCCCTCAGGATTGTTATTAGGCACTTAGCATGCTTATGACCGATATTCGGTATTTTGTTGTAATGAGCGAATTTTGCTCGATGTGCTATCTCCTTATGCGAGATCTATGTTATTTGGATCGGGTTGCGCGCTGCAACAGTGTGATGTTGATTATAGTTTTCTATAGGCTATTTTGTGTGCCTTGCTTCCTATTTTCTAAGGAAAGTCCGTATGAGTGTGTGAGTTAGGTAATTCCTTCCAGAGTTCGTCTTCCTTTCGTATCGCGTTCGAATTGGTGGCCTGTTGGCACATTGTAGCATCATATGGGACTTTTGATAATGTATGGGGTGGCTTGTTGCCTGAGCAGTTGTATCAAAAGGGACGAGACCCCTTGATCTATGATTCTGTGCAATCCAGCTGAATGAAGTACATTATAGAGATAAGACCATTATTTGGTTTTGAATGAGGTGATGGTTTTGTCAGAGGTATGGACCTAATGATTTGTTGACTCGGCAGTTAGTTATGAATTTCTGCACATCTCCTCCGTCGTGGCGGTATTGTAAAGGTTAGAGTAAGACCGGCGTAAGTCATGTGGTGCAATGGGAGCATCGAATTAGTAAGAATTTGACTAAGTTGATCGGAAAATGTTATTGTGGTCCGGTGAGTAAAGTGATGCAAAGTGTGAATTCAGCAGAGTTATGCAGTCATATTGGGTACAATGTGTAGTGATTAATATGGTGATATTATAGTGGGAACAGGTCGGGCATAGAATCCCGGATATTGGAATTGGGCTCTAAGGCTTATTTGCTTGAACAAAAGGGAATATCTTCAGAATTGATCGAGCTAATGTGCTCAACTAAGTTGTGGTGGCACTGGAAGGTGCATGAGAAGTTAAACGGCGATTTCAGACTACTTTAGTGTAATTCTCAGCACGTTCGAGGATGAATGTATGTTTAAGTGGGAGAGAATGTAACGACCCGACTGGTCGTTTTGAGTCCTAGCGCTCCGTTCAACAATCGGAGTCCATGAGCAGCTTTGTTTCAGGTATTCTGGCATATACGCGTGGTCGGAATTGAATTTTGGGAAGTTGAGAGTTGATTTGGAGAGAGAATTCTTGTTTCAGAAGCTTAAAGTTGAAAGAATGATCTAGGATTGGATTTTTGAGTAAACGACCTCGGAATCAGGATATGAAGGTTCCAACAGGTTCATATGATGATTTCGGACTTGGACGTATGTCCGGATTGGGTGTTGGATAACCCGGGAGCATCTTGGTGCCTATTGTGGAAGTTAGCATTTTAGAAAAAAATTCATAAGTTTGAATTGAAGTGCATTCCATTTTTATCGATGTCCGTTTAGGATTCCGAGACTGTGAATAGCTCCGTATAGTTATTCTGGAGTTGGGGGCGCGATCAGAAGTAAATTCGGAGGTCCGTAGGTCATTTTGGAGCCATTTGGCTAAAGATAGAAATTTGAAGGTTTTTGAGAAGTTTGACCGGAGGTGGACTTTTTGATATCAGGATCAGAATCCGATTCCGGAAGTTGGAGTAGGTCTGTGATGCCAAATATGACTTGTGCGCAAAATTTGAGGTCAATCAGACGTGATTTGATAGGTTTAAACATCGGAAGTAGAAGTTTGAAATTTCGAAGTTCATAAAGCTTGAATCGGGGTGTAATTCATGGTTTTAGCGTTGTTTGATATGATTTGAGGCATCGAGTAAGTCCGTAATGTATTTTAGGATTGTTAGTAGGTTTAGTTGAGGTCCCGAGGGCCTCGGGTGGATTCCGGGTGGTTAACGGATCAAAAATGGGATTTTTGGAAGGATGAAGGTTGCTGGTTGTTGTCATAACTGCACCTGCGAAAATAGGCCGCAGGTAGGGGTGTACATGGACCGGGTTGGTTCGGTTTTTATCAAAACCAAACCAAACCAACTATATCGGTTTGGATTGGTTCGGTTTTGTCGGGTTTTTCGGGTTTTTTTGTTACATGAATATTATTTTAATCTTACTTTTGTTAAAATTATAGATAAGTCTTTGAAAAGTGCATATATGTTTAGTAAATATGAAAAAATTTGACAAATATATGATCTATTAATATATTCTAATGGGAGAATTTTTTTAGTAACACATGATAGTTATTTTCTTAGTCGTCTAACAATAATTTTTCGTTAATTTACGCTTTCAAGGTTAATACATGAGAGGATCCCAAATATTTCTACATTTTCTAAAGAAAATTCACTATAAAGTCTTAAAAATATAAATAAAATTTATATATTTATATGACGGTTTGGTTCGGTTTTTTTTACTCAACACCAAACCAAGTCAAACCAAACCTAGACGGGTTTTTAATCAGTTTGGTTTGGTTTTTCGGTTTGGTGCGGTTTTCCGGTTTGGTTTGAACACCCCTAGCTGCAGATAAGAAGCAGCAGACGCGGCCAGGGGAGCCGCAGATGCGGTTTGGACCAAAGTGAAGGGGGGCTGCAGATGCGGTCGAGGAGCCACAGATGCGGAATCGCATCTGCGGTAGTGGGCTCGCAGAAGGGGAAATGAGGGGGCCTGGGAAGGACCGTAGATGTGGTAGAGAAGCCGCACCTGTGGAAACGCAGAAGCGGTCAACGGGCCGCAGGTGCGAAAATAGCTGGGGTAGAATGGTTGTTTTAAAATCGGATATTTGGCCATTTCTCTCTTATTTTTCATGGCTTGGCCAATTTTTAGGGAGCTTCAAGAGAGGGTTTTCATTATCAATGATAAGGTAAGTTATCCCCATCTATTTTGAGTTAAATACATCAACTATGTATGGATTTGAGCATTTAAATTAGTAGAAATTTGGGGTTTGGTAGAAATACCTAAAAATTATTGTTCTTGGAATTTGACCACGATATGTAGTGTGGAATTTAGTAAAAATTATATATTTGAGTTTCTAAGGTCATGGGTAATCTTTATCTTCAAAAAATTTTAGATTTCGGGCACGTGGGCCCGAGGGCATTTTGGTCAACTTTTCGATCGGAGCTAGGAATTGCTATAAATTAGATTATAATGAATAATTGAGCATATATTAATGGATTTGTATAACCTTTGGCTAGTTTTGGAGCGTGGTACATCAAGTAGAGTCTTTGGAAGGGCGTGGAATGTCGGTTATGGATCTTCAGAGCGAGGTAAGTCTCATTTCTAACCTTGTAAGAGGGAATTGTCCCCATAGGTGAAATAATTGATTATGTGCTCCTCATTGCGGGGGCTACGTACGCATGAGGTGACGAGAGTCTGTGCGTAGCTGCTATTATGCTATTGTCTAGGTAGTTAAGACCCACAAGCATGTTATACTTGGATTATTTATAGACCCATTGATAGCTTTAATTGCTTATTCCACCTTGGTAGTAAATGAATTTAAAAAGGGATTAAACGTCATTTTTCCTGATTGTTAAAAGAGAAATTATTTTATTTGGATAAATATCCCCCGATAAGTTCTTAATTGACTGTTTTAGCATGTATCTCTATGTGTACCTGCGTCGCATGCATGATTCGCGAGCAAGGTATGTGTTTATTTATGGAACGGGCCGAATGCCTCGGCAGATTAAATAGATGCATCTATAGGCGCGCCGTCGACCCATCGGCAAGTGCATATTTTATTTCTGTTGGATCGGGTCGTCGCCTCGGCATGATTTACGCATGATATATTTTGTTGCCTGAGAGTTTTAAATGTTGATATTGCCTTTCATGGCATGATATAAATTGATAAGATAATGAAAATAAAACCTTAAAAATCCTTTATTATTTGTTAAATGTGTTTACCTGTTTTCCGGCTTCGTGAACTAGAACTACTATATAAATCCATGATTTCCTCACATTTTTAGTATATTGTCAATTGACCTCTAGTAAGTGTCGAAGTTGACCATCTTGTCTCTACTTTTTCGAGATTAGGCGGGATACTCATTGAGTACATGTTGTTTACATACTCATACTACACTTCTATGCATTTTTGTTTGCACATGTATATGTATCTCTAGCAGCCTACTGGGCGTAGCAGTGCGGATGATTCTGGGACTAGGTGAGTTGCATTATTCGAGGCGACCCGCGGCTAGTGTAGTCCCTTTTAGAATATTATATTTATTTCCTGTCCACTGTATTTTGGACGGATGTTGTATTTTATTTTCTTATCAGTAGATGCTCATGCACTTGTGACACTGGGTTCTGGGATGGTTTGAAGTATTGTATTAACTGCTTTATCATTTAAATTTGAATTGAGATTATATTCTTTAAAATTTCTAAATTTGAAGGAAAATTCTAGATTTCAAAAGTATTAAAATGAGATTTTGATTAAGTAATTTGGTTGGCTTGCCTGACAGCAGTGTCCGGCTCCACCACGACCCTTAGTGGATTTTGGGTCGTGACAATGAATTCAGCTTCCATTGTAGAGCGGGCAATACAAGTTTGTTTGGACGACTTTCAAGATACCACTCCTCCACCTATAGTGAATACATATCCACTTGTGGACTTGGAATCAGTTGATCCAATTTGCATCACAATATCCCTCAATGACCGCAGGATATTTACTGTAGTGCAAACCAAAGTCCTGGCTATGTACTAAATACCCCAAAACTCATTTCATGGACATCCAATGAGATTGCCCTGGATTGCTTGTATATCGACTCAATTTACTTATAGAACAAGCTATATCTGGTCGTGTACAATTCATGATGTACATTAAGCAATCCAACACACGAGCATAATTCAATTGTGATATGCTTTGGCGTTTGTCTTTGCTAATGCAAGATTCACGTCAATTGGAGTCCTTGCAATTTTAAAATCCAAGTGCTTGAATTTTTCAAGTACTATCTTAATATAATGAGATTGTGACAATGCCAGATCTTGAGAAGTCTTATGGATCTTAATTCCCAGAATTAAATCAGCAACTCCCAAGTCTTTCATATCAAACTTGCTAGTTAACATACACTTAGTAGCATTTATTTTGGCAATGTCATTACTCATTATGAGCATATCATCCATATATAATCAAATAATAACTATGTGATTTGGAACATTATTAATGTACACACATTTATCACATTCATTTATCTTACATCCATTTGACAACATTGTTTGTTCAAATTTAGCAAGTCATTGTTTAGGTGCTTATTTTAATCCGTAAAGGGACTTAACAAGTCTACATACCTTATTTTCTTTACCTGGAACCACAAACCCTTCAGGTTGTTCTATGTATATTCACTACAAAAAAAATAGCGTTTAGCGACGACCGCATTCCGTCGCTAAATAAAAGTTTTTCGTCGCAAAAATTGTTTAGCGATGGATTGAAGTTCGTCCCTAAAATCCACGTTGCTAGGCTTATAGAGACGAAAAATACCAAACCGTCGCAGATTTAGCGACGACATATTTTTGTAGCAAAGTTTAGCGAGGAAAATATCTGTTGCTATATAACTTGTTTCTGTCGCTATTTTGATGCCTTTCGTCGCTGGAATACATAATAAAATTCATTTTTTGTTCTTATAGCAACAAAATATTCCGTCGGTAGCCGTGTTATAGCTAATTGTCCCTGCTTTTTGCAACAAAAACCTTTTTTCGTCAATTCGTCGCAAGATTTAATTCTACGCGATAATTTTAGCTAAGGAACATATCCGTCGTTGATTTATTTGTGCTATATTGCTGATTTTTTAAAATTATTTTTATTTATTATTTTAAATTTACTATGTTTAAATATATTACATAAACTATTAAATACACTTAATAAAAAGTCGCTGATATTAATATAAATTCAACAAGGTCCAAAATATATAGCATAATGCATATAACAATATCATTAAGTACAAAAAATCCACAAGGACCAACAATAACGTCCAAACAAAGTAAGCTAACTATGCTAGGCTGGAGAGTTACGATATCATTAGAACCCAATGCATGAACCTCATCAATGTTAGCAGCAGTAGAAGATGTTGGAACTGTAGGTGCCATTTCAGTATTTGGCTGATGCGAGGTTAAGGAAACTAATTCGCGTACCCGCTCAACGGTTACAGGAACTATATGATCTGTCAGTGCAGGAATCAATCGTATTACTAACTCATCCAGATTCCCTGTCGGTGTTGATTGAGAATTTGGAGGTGTTGTTGACAATGTAGCATCAGATCCAAGAGCCTTGAAGATTTGGCCTGTAGTAGCATTTTGCTTGCGATCCAAGACCATATACTCTTCTTTTCTTTTTTGCTCTCGCGGCTTGATAATATGCTTTACACTGATCAATATCAGATTGAGTTTATATTTGTTGTTGTAATATCTCCTGATATTTTTCAGGTATAAGAGTTAATAAGAACATTCAATTTACAAAATGAAAAAAAAATATGAAAGTAAAGTCAACTAAAAAGTTATCTTACATGTACTATTCGGGATTCTCAGCAACAAAAGATTTTCCATCATTACCATGTGTATGGACGTGCAAATGCAACTCATTTGGTGTTGGATCTTGACCCTTTTTAACAGTCTATACAAATATTATTCAATTAAGAAGATAGAGAAACAAAAGGGTATAGTTGGGCAATCGATAAATTAGTGGACGTGCTGCTAGAAAAGGAGACTCTTACAGGAGATGAGTTCATAGCTATACTCTCTGAATTCACTCATATCCCATCAGCTAACATAAATAGTAAACCAATAAGATAACTGATTGAGGCCTAAGCAAAATTACTTTCAATGTACAGCTACAGAAACTATGAACTTTCACCAGATTGTACATGTATAATGTAGTGCAGAAAGCTTGATCAATGTAATATAATCTTAACATATCGTTTAAATTTCATATAGAAAGAACATCAACTCAGTTTCACTAGAACAATCTTGAGCTACCAACATCCATCCGATTCATCATTTCATAAAACAAACTTATAAAACTAAGATAACATATACTGTACACATCCTTTATACCATAAAACACAAGATAATTAAAAAACGAAGGCTGTAATCATATGATAGGGAAAATTATTGGATGATGAAACGCCTGTTGCAAAGGGTACAGTAATATCTGCACTTAGTCTTGAAATAAAGAGGGACAAAGCAGAATCTCCACTGGATCTCCATGTCTAAGGCTTAAATCTATGCAGAAAGAGGACATCAACTAAATATAGAACAATGTTCATTTTAATAGGATAAACAGGTATTAAAGGATTTATTTGAGCCTATGAGTGACAAAAGTAAATTCCGCATCTTATATTCCATATTACTCAAACTATTGGGTCATCAAGACTAGCATGTCTCAACACATTGGTAATTATACTTATAAGCCACAACACAACAGAACCTACGATCCAGAACACTTAAAGAGACTATCACAAAGATGTAAAGCAAAGAGAATTCAAGCTGTGGGTAAGCTAATTCAAGGATGTAAAGCAAAGAGAATTCAAGTTGTGAGTAAGCTAATTCTCAAAAAACTTAAAGATACTATCACAAAGATGTAAAGCAAAGAGAATTCAAGCTGCGAGTAAGCTAATTCAAGTTCAAGGTATCTAGTTGAGTGACCTGAGCATTGGTGAATGATAGGAGGAGATGCAGGCACTGATTAGCTTTAATGGACTTAACATTTTAAGACCTTTATTTGAGTCTACAAAAGACGTATACTAACAACTTTGTTCTACCAAGTGAAGACATCAACGACCAGGTAGTTAGTCTTGATCTGATCCAAGTTTAGTAGCATGATTACTAATTCATCAGATTCTTAATCAAACATCAAGGTTCATAACCAAATCTATGCATTAGAGGACATCAACTAAATATAGAACAATGTTCATTTTAATAGGATAAGCATGTATTAAAGGATTTGTTTGAGCCTATGACATCAGAATGCTTTCTAAAGAGAATAACAAGTTGACATTAGAATAAGATGAGAATACTAATACCCCAATCTTGGAATGAAAACAAATCTTGGAATGCTTAGTTCCTTTCTTTAACCAAAATAAGACAATTTTTATGTATGTGTCTTGTGATTTGGCTAAGAGAAAGGGAAACATACCTGCATAAGATTTTCCTTTCTCAGTGGAGCTAGGGATAAACCACAACTTCCGCACTAAAAGTGATTCAAATTGGACAAAAAATCCATCATTTTGTCCATGCTTCCATTTCCTTGATCCTTGACCTTTCCAGACCTATAAGATCACATTTTGAAATCATGATTCATGAAAGAACAAATCAATTGCAATAATTGCTGATAAAAACAATACTACATGATTTCAATGTTGCCTCTGGTTAGCATCAGACACTAACTTGAAACTAAATCATCATCTGTCAGGATCACCTTTAACTCACTCTCCAAGAGATAGTAAGATACAATTCAACTTCATTCTGTTTTCAAATTCCTTTGGCATATGTTTGTCTTAACCAGACTAAAGATGCTAACAGAAAAAAACACAAATTAAAGGCGAAGCTATGAAGGTCAGTACATTTGTGTTTGAAATTCAAGCTTTCTGCTCTAGGTTTTAAGTAAAATGGAAGCATAGAACCAACATACAATATTAATCAATAATCTTTGAGATTCAGGAAAGCATAGAGCAACCCCAAAGCAGTTGACACAATTACAGTCACTAACAGATTATTTTTTAACCTGGCAAGGCTTCTAGCAGAACATATACGCAGAACTAGGATGCTTCTTGTAATACATAGAAAGATCAAATGTTGGTTAATTTGAATAAGCTTATAACCAATTTATCCCTTTCAGTGTGTGAATCTATAAGATAAAGCCATTTTAAGAGGGTTATCTGTGTTCTTACAAGCAATTGCCTCTTTCGAGAGAGCATACAATGATTGAATTTACCTGTGGGTAAGATATGATACTTTTCGCTATCACTAAATATGAAGCTTGAGAGAAAGAATCTTCAGCATACTGTCGAAGAAATGGAAAACAACTGTTGTGCATATGGGGTGACTCAAAAGCCTAGCACATGAAATAAAAGTACACAATTAGATTGTATAAGCTCTATTCCAACTGCAACTGACAATGTAACCTACAACTGACAAATTGAATTCAAAAATATCAGAGGAAGACCGAAATTGTTGGAATAACATACATGAGGAGAACTTTTCAATCAGTAAGTATGAAGTATCTTGTCTATATTAACAGCTGGTGCATACTTCTCCGTGTCGGTCTTCTCCTTGTTCAGAAGGAAATAAACTCTAGGATCCACTTTTGAAGTTTCATGCCATGACTTAACAGCATTCTCTACTGTTTCAATAACTCAATCTCTTAACCAATCTGGGATACTATAAGACCTAGCGTCCCAGATCGGGCCAACTGAAGTATGAATAACATATAACATAGAGACCCAACATAGAAAAACATAATAACATGGATGGTCCGGCTATAATACCCATATATAAATTATCTAAGACTAACAGAAATACAAAAGGAATTCATTTTATTAAATAACATAAAGTATTAGCTCATTAATTCTCTTAAACAACCCCACAAGAACATACATAAAAAAAATATCTTTCCTCTATAAGTGGAACACAACATAAATAATCGGTGAACAATCCCTAGGGGTTCTGAATAATCACCTAACCAATAATAACATTAACCAAACATCATTAGCAACAAGTAAGCATGAACTGTACCTTTCGTTCATGCGTTTGGTAATCCATAAACCTTAACTTTAACTTTAACTCCATGTCAATAACAATCAAATCCACAATATGCAAGGAAAATATTAAATTGAGTTTGAAGATTTGATTATCAATTTCAGTTGATATTGTCCAGGAAAAAAAACATAAAAAAGGAATACATACATTTACTGCTTATTGCAACAATTATCCGAGAAAGAAGTAATACATGATATATTTAATATTTTATTACATACGTAATACGCATTGACAAATAAAGTCAAACTGTTTGAAGCTTATTTATTATCTTTTCATTTGGTAGTAATCTAATTAATAGTGTAAAGTTAATATTCTAACTTAAACACTCTAATGGTTTGGAAAGTGACACTTGATGCTCTAACGAAATGTTGAAAGTTGATGACATAACCTTCATTTGAATTTGACACACACAACTTAAGAAAAACAACACTGATTTGACAGAAGAAAATGTATTTTTTACTATTTTACCACTTTGTTGGTATGTTTTCTAATCAAAATACATAATTAATAACCAATAAACTCTAAAACAAGTGGATAAACATTTGAATTGACCATCTAGAGAGCGTTTGGTACAAAGGAATAATTTATGAAAAACTAATCAAAAGGAAAACATGTAAAACTGCAACAATAGCAAATGTAAAAAACTAGATCTTACTCATCCATAGTCATAACTCATACAAATGTCCCTTTTTAGTTTTTTCTCCATAGCCAACTCTCTTACACATCAAAACTATAAACTTGAAACACATGTTCATAGTATCTCTTTTCTGTACATTCATTTACAACAACAAATAGTACGAAAAATTGCAGCTTGTTAAGATAAAATACCAAATATCTCACCTTATTCTATAAAAATGAAAAAATTTAATCACAACTCATAAATCTTAGATTTGTACACATTAAACACAACCAAGAACCAAAAAAATAAAACACAATTCCTAAATTTTTACCTAATTATTAAAACAAAACACACAATTTCTAAGACCCAAAAAGAGAATTTCTCAAAAGTGAAAAACAAATCAAACCTTTTTTCCTTTCACGGCTAGAGGAAGAACCAGCAACAAAGTCTTCAGAAGCATAACCATCAGCAGAACCACCAACAGCAGGGTGATCAGGTGTATCACCAGGTGAGTCATGAACGTCACCGTTTAATGGATCACTGATACTAGCAAAATAGGTCAAGTTACCCATACTAGCACTTTTTCGGTTGAATGAAAGATACAGTTCTAATGTCGAAGAGGAGTTGTCACGACCCTAGTTCACCGATCGTGAACATGTCGTGATGACACCTAGTCCCCACGACCAGGTAAGTCATGTATTGCAGAAAAAAAAATATAATATTTGCGGAAAACCAATTAAAACTGAACATATGAAAAATAACAACTGAGTATAAGGCCGTCCGGCCTGTACAACTCTAAGAATATGCGGAAATCTATAACCAAATCCCAAAACCCGAAAACTCACGGGAAAACACAGACTAATAGAATTCCAATAAGTACTCTAATCTCCAGAATAACTACATCAAAAGTATGATAGGATAACAGCTCTACAACTAGAATAAGGAAGAAGACTCTTCGGTCTGCGGACGCTGTAGATATACCTCGAAGTCTCTATATGTCTCCTCGCCTCAAGGATAGTGTGCCTGAGTAGAGGTACCTGTATGATCTGCACATGAAAAACATGCGCAGGAAGGGCATGAGTACACGACAGCGGTACTCAGTAAGTGCCAAGCCTAACCTCGGTTGGGTAGTGACGAGGAAAGATCAGGGCCCTACTGAGGCAAAAATATAACAGTAGCAATAATTAACAATGCAGATATCTGACAAAATAATTAAACGCATCAGTGTAGTAAGGCAAATCAACGAAACAATGATAACTACCAGGATAAAGCAGAAACACAGGGTAACCACAGCTCTCAAATACCAATGAGGGCCTCCCAGGATACTGTCCTGTAGCCCTCTCCTCAACTGTCCAATGGATCACTCGGGATACTGTCCCGTAGTCTAACTCTCGTACAAGTATCAAGGAATCTCCCGGGATACCGTCCCGTAGTCCCAAAATAAAAGTGCAGGGGGATCTCCCGGGATACCGTCCCGTAGTCCCAAAGTAAATGCGCAACCAAAATAATAGAAATATTCAGAATTTGAAGTACAACAATACAAGGCAACAAATAATTCTGGCCTAATATGCTCCACGTAATTATAATTAAGGCAACTTAAGAAAATAGGCAATTTGGATCAATTAAACATGCTTTTCTATACTAACACAGGCTATAATAGCAAGTAGAATAAAGCGAAAACGAAAGAAATTCAGTTCAAGTATTTTAAGTAAAAATTCGGATTTTCAACAATTAGCTCAAGTACGCGCTCGTCACCTCGCGTACAAGGCACTCAAATATCAAGAATATATCCTAAGGGGAAAGGTCCCCCACACGAAGTTAGACAAGCCACTTACCTCGAACCGGCTCAATATCAATACAACACCACGTTCTTGCCACGAGTATCCGACTTCAAATAGCTCAAATCTATTCAATTAAATTACACATCGTAAATAATATTGCAAACAACCGATTTCACTATAAAAATTAAAGCTAGGGCACGGAAATAGGTAAAATGATCAAAATACCCCTCGGGCCCCACATCTCGGAATGGGTAAAATTTACATTTCCAGAAACCTCGCACTCTCACGAGTATAACCATACCGAAATTACAAAATTCCCATATCATTTCAACCTTCATATTAGTGATTCTATCCAAGAGGGTTTTCTACCCCTTTCAACAAAATTCTCAGATTAAACACCAAAACTTGTAATAGATTCGAGTTATACAACCAAAATTAAGTTAAGAACACTTACCCCGTTGTTCTCCAAGAAAATCTGCCCAAAAATCGCCCAAACCGAGCCCCAAATCGTTAAAAATGGGAAATGGGAACGAAGTCCCATTTTCAAAATTTAAACATTCTGTCCAGACCATTTTCCACTTCTGCGGTCCCGCTTTTGCGGAAAAATTAACCGCTTCTGCGGTCTCCTTCAAAGCCCGACCAACCGCTTATGCGGTCTTCACATCGCAGAAGCGAGTCCGCTTCAGCGGAAAAATCTCCGCTTCTGTGGTTCCTGGCCAAACGCCCACTTCCGCTTATGCAGCTGCCTGGCTCCACTTCTGTGACTCTGCTTCTGTGGCTCCAATACCGCAGAAGCGAAAATACCAGAAGCAGCAGGCCTAAAATCTTCACAAGTCCAAAAATTCTCCGTTTAGCCATCTGAATTCATCTCGAGACCCCCGGGGCCTCAACCAAAAGTACCAATACCACCTAATACCTCATTAAAACTTGTACCAATCCTTAAAACACCTAAAACAACACCAGAAATCCAATTAAATCAAATATTCAAGCCTAAGAACTTCAAATTCCAACAAAACATGCTTTTGATCAAAAGTCTAACCGAACCTCGCCCGAATGACTTGAAATTTTGCACGCACGTCCCAAATGACATGACGGAGCTACAGCAACTTTTGGAATTCAAATCCGACCCCCGGATCAAAAATTCACTATCGGACCGAAAACTTCAAAAATTCAAACTTCGGCATTTCAAGCCTAAATGAGCTACGAACCTCCAAAATACCTTCCGAACACGCTCCCAACCCCGAAATCACCTAACGGAGCTAACAGAACCATCGGATTTCTATTCCGAGATACGGACCATTTTTTCAACTCTTAAGCTCTTATTTATGGACTAAGTGTCCCAAAACACTCCGAATCCTAACACCGAACGTCCCGACAAACCAAAATAGCAGAAATGAACTTAGGAGCAGTTAATGGGGGATCAGGGCGTAAATTCCAAAAACGACCGGCGAGGTCATTACATCCTCCTACACTTAAACATTCGTTCGTCCTCAAACGAGCTTAGAGAACATACCTGAAGTAGCAAAAAGATGAGGGTACTAGCTGCGCATATCCTGCTCGGTCTCCCAAGTCGCCTCCTCTGCCGGCTG
>MU707781.1:23149-85753 GCA_026770625.1 Nicotiana glauca
TCCAACACGTGCGACGGATCACCGTGATATCTCCGAAGCATTGAAATATGAAATACCGGATGAACTCCGGCTAGGCTGGGAGGCAAGGCAAGCTCATAAGCAACCTCCCCAACTCGCCTCAAGATCTCAAAAGGCCCAATAAACCTCGGACTCAGCTTCCCTTTCTTTCCAAACCTCATGACGCCCTTCATAGGCGAGACCCGAAGCAGAACCCGCTCACCTACCATATATGCAACATCACGAACCTTCTTGTCCGCGTAACTCTTCTGTCTGGACTGGGCCGCACGGAGTCTATCCTGAATCACCTTAACATTCTCCATTGCATCCTGAACCATCTCTGTGCCCAATAGCCTGGCCTCATCCGGCTCAAACCAACCCACCAGAGATCTACACCTCCTACCATATAAGGCCTCATACGGCGCCATCTGAATGCTGGACTGATAATTGTTGTTATAAGCAAACTCCGCTAGTGGAAGGAAATAATCCCATGACCCACCAAACTCAATCACTCACGCACAGAGCATATCCTCCAAAATTTAAATAGTGCACTCGGACTGTCCGTCCGTCTGGGGGTGAAATGCCGTACTCAACTCCACCCGAGTACCTAACTCCTGCTGCACGGCTCTCCAGAACCGTGATGTAAACTGAGTACCCCTGTCTGAGATGATAGAAACTGGAATACCATGCAAACAGACGATCTCCCTGATATAAATCTCTGCCAACCACTCCGACGAATAAGTGGTACACACAGGTATGAAATGAGCGGACTTGGTCAGCCGGTCCACAATGACCCAAATAGAATCAAACTTCTTCACGGTCCGTGGGAGTCCAGATACAAAGTCCATGGTGATACGCCCCCACTTCCACTCTGGGATCTCAATCTACTGAAGCAACCCACCCGGACGCTGGTGCTCATACTTCACCTGCTGGCAGTTGAGGCATCTAGACGCATAGTCAACTATATCCTTCTTTATCCGCCTCTACCAGTAGTGCTGCCTCAAGTCCTGATACATCTTCGCGGCACCCGGATGGATGGAATACCGCGAGCTATAGGCCTCTGCTAGAATCAACTCTTGAAGATCATCGACATTGGGCATGCAAATCCGGCCCTGCATCCTCAGTACCCCATCATCCCCGATGGCCACATCCTTGGCATCACCACGCCGGACTCTATCCTGAAGAACAAGCAAGTGAGGGTCATCATACTGCCGCTCCCTGATACGATCAAATAGGGAAGACCGAGAAACCACACAGGCTAGAACCCGACTGGGCTCCGAAAGGTCCAATCTCACGAACTGGCTGGCTAAGGCCTGAACATCCATCGCCATAGGTCTCTCTGAGGCTGGTAAATATGCCAAACTCCCCAAACTCTCCGCCCGGTGACTCAGGGCATCGGCTACTACATTGGCCTTGCCCGGGTGATAAAGAATGGTAATATCATAATCCTTTAACAACTCTAACCACCTCCTCTGACACATATTCAGGTCCTTCTGCTTAAGCAAGTGCTGCAAACTCCGATGGTCAGTATAGATATCACAAGGCACCCCGTACAAATAATGACGCAAAATTTTCAAGGCATGAACAATAGCAGCTAACTCAAGATCGTGGATAGGGTAGTTCTTTTTGTGTACCTTCAACTGTCTGGACACGTAGACAATCACCCTACCATCTGCATGAACACCGCTCCAAGTCCAACCCGTGAGGCATCACAATAAACTGTATAGGACCCCAAACCAGTAGGCAGCATCAAGATTGGGGCTGAAGTCAAAGCTGTCTTGAGCCTTTGGAAGCTCGCCTCACACTCCTCTGTCCACTGAAATGGGGCACCCTTCTGAGTCAATCTAGTCATAGGGCCGCAATCGATGAAAACCCCTCCATAAAGCGACGGTAATAACCCGCCAAGCCGAGGAAACTGTAAATCTCTGTAGCTGAGGAGGGCCTGGGCCAACTCTGCACGGCCTCCACCTTCTTTGGATCCACTCGAATGCCTCACTCAATACCACGTGGCCTAGGAATGCCACCGAACTCAGCCAGAACTCACATTTTTAGAACTTTGCATATAATTTCTTCTCTCTCAGAGTCCAAAGCACTATCTTCAGTTGTTGCTCATGATCTTCCCAACTCCGGGAATATACCAGAATATCATCAATAAAAACAATCACGAATGAGTCAAGATATGGCCTAAATACACTGTGCATCAAATGCATAAAAGCTGTTGGGGCACTAGTCAGCCCAAAAGACATAACAAAGAACTCGTAATGACCATACCGCATCCTGAAAGTAGTCTTCGGGATATCAGGCTCCCAAATCTTCAACTGATGATAACCTGAGCGCAAATCAATCTTGGAAAACACATGTGCGCCCTGAAGCTGGTCGAACAGATCATCAATACGAGGTAAAGGATATTGGTTCTTTATTGTAACTTTGTTCAACTGGCGATAATCAATGCACATACGCATAGAACCATCCTTCTTCTTCACAAACAAGTCAGGAGCACCCCACGACGAAACACTAGGCCGAATAAAACCCTTACCCAGCAATTCCTGCAATTGCTCCTTCAACTCCTTCAACTCAGGAGGAGCCATGCGATACGGAGGAATAGAAAAGGGCTGAGTGCCCGGCAACAGATCAATGCCAAAATCAATATCTCTATCGGGCGGCATGCCCGGAAGATCAGCTGGAAATACATCGGGGAAATCCCGTACCACTGGGACTGAATCAACAGAAGGGGTGTCCACACTGACATCTCTCACATAAGCTAAATACGCAGCACACCACTTCCCAACCATACATTGAGCTTTAAGGAAGGAGATAACTCTGCTGGGAGTATGATCTAAAGTACCAGTCCACTCAATACGTGGAACACCTGGCATAGCCAGCGTCACGGTCTTAGCGTGACAATCAAGAATAGCATGATGGGGCGACAACCAGTCCATGCCCAGAATAATATCAAAGTCAACCATACCGAGTAATAATAGATCTGCCCTGGTCTCAAAACCACAAATAGTAACCAGACATGACCGATAAATGCGGTCCACAACAAGAGAATCTCCCACACGAATAGAAACATAAACGGGGGCACTCAAAAAATCCCGAGGCACACCAAAATGTGAGGCAAAATAAGAGGACACATATGAATAAGTAGATCCTGGATCGAATAGAACCGCTGCCTCTCTGTGACAAACCAGAATAATACTTGTGATGACAGAATCGGAGGCAACCGCCTCAGTACGAGCAGGAATGCAATAATATTTGGCCCGACCCCTCTCACGAGGGCGACCCCTATCTCCTCGACCTCCGCCCCTGGCTGACTGGGCAGGTGGAGCAGCAGTGGGAGCTGGAACCATAGCCTGAGAACTCTGAGAAGCACGATGTGGCTGAGCAGTCTGTGAAGATGCACCCCTACCAAGTCTGCAGCAGTCCCTAACCACGCGACGTGTATCGCCACACTCGAAACAAGCTCTGGGAGGATGTGGTAGCTGTGACTGAATGGAGCTAGGTCTGCTGGACTGACCTCTGGAAGTACCCCGTGCAGGAGGTGCGCTAGAAACTGGAGGCGCCTAATAAGGCTCCTGAGGTGCTGACAGAGCTGGAGTGCTACCGGCTGCTGGCAAGGCTGAATGAACAGGGCGACCAGAATAACCCCTACCATAACGACCGATAGATGAAGTACGGGAACCAGAGTAGTGACCCGAATCTCGAGACCTCTTGGCCTCCTTCTCCCCTCGCTCCTTGGCGAGCATACCCTCAATCCTCCTAGCAATGCTTACTACCTGCTGGTAAGGAATATCCATCTCTAACTCCTGAGCCATACTGGACCGGATGGGCGAAATAAGACCCTCGATAAACCTCCGAACTCTTTCCCGAACTGTGGCGACCAAAGCCGGTGCATGCCTGGCCAACCTGATATAACGGATGGCATACTCTGAGACTGTCATAGCACCTTGGCGCAAATGCTCAAACTCCGCGTGCCATGAATCTCTAAGGCTCTGGGAACAAACTCCCTCATAAACATGTCTGAGAACTGGGTCCAAGTCAGTGAGGCAGACTCGACTGGACTGTCCAACTCATAAGTACGCCACCAATCATAGGCGGCTCCCCGAAGCTGAAAGGCGATGAAAGAAACTCCACTAGACTCCACTATGCCCATAGTGCGAAGAATGTGGTGACACTCCTCCAAGAATCCCAAGGCGTCATCTGATAATAGGCCACTGAACACTGGGGGATCATATTTCTTGAACCTCTCTAGCCTATGCTGATCGTCCTCGGAGACAGCTGACCCATCTCCGAGCTGTGCTGGTGCTGCAGGCGGTACAGGAATAACCTCTGGGGCCTGCTCCATCGGCACTCTCTGCTCAGGAGTGCGGGATGCGGGAGTCTGGGCCCCTCCCCCGGCCTGAGATGTGGCTACAGCGAGGGGAAGCAACCCTACCTAAGCCAAGGTAGTGTATATGCTCATGAACTGAGCCAGAGTCTCCTGGAGCGCTGGTGTAGTAGTAGCTGTGGTAGGTGTACCAGGTTCCTGAGCTCCAACTGGACCTACTGGTGGTACCTCAGCGGCAGCTCGCGCGGGTGCTGTGGCTGCACTTCATGCGCGTCCTCGACCTCTACCCCGGCCCCGGCCTCTGACAGCGACAGCTGGGGGCGCGGGTGCCTGGTCCTCTCGTGTAGCACGAGTCCTCACCATCTGTGATAGAATAGAAGACAGAAGTTAAGAATTTATGTCAAAATATCGCACGACAAGGAATTTAAAGAACAGAAGACTTTCCTAAACAGTTAAATAGCCTCTCGTAGATAAATACAGACGTCTCCATACCGATCAACGAGACTCTAATAAACCGGCCTGTGTCCCATGACTCCTATGAACCTAGAGCTCTGATACCAACTTGTCACGACCCTAGTTTACCGATCATGAACATGTCGTGATGGCACCTAGTTCCCCCGATCAGGTAAGCCAAGTATTGCAGAAAAAATATATAATATTTGTGGAAAACCAATTAAAACTGAACATATGAAAAATAATAATTGAGTAAAAGGCCGTCCGGCCTGTACAACTGTAACAATATGCAGAAGTCTACAACCAAATCCCAAAACTCGAAAACTCACAGGAAAACACAGGCTAATAGAATTCCAATAAGTACTCTAATCTCTAGAATAACTACATCAAAAGTATGATAGGATAACAGCTCTACAGCTAGAATAAGGAAGAAGACTCTTCGGTCTGCGGACGCTGCAGATATATCTCGAAGTCTCCGTATGTCTCCTCGCCTCAAGGATAGTGCGCCTGAGTAGAGGTACCTGTATGATCTGCACATGAAAAACATGCGCAGGAAGGCATGAGTACACCACATCGGTACTCAGTAAGTGCCAAGCCTAACCTCGGTTGGGTAGTGACGAGGAAAGGTCAGGGCCCTACTGAGGCAAAAATATAATAGTAGCAATAATTAACAATGCGGATATCTGACAAAATAATTAAACGCGGGAGCGTAGTAAGGCAAATCAACGAAACAATGATTACTACCAGGATAAAGCAGAAACACAGGGTAACCACAGTTCAATCTCAAATACCAATGAGGGCCTCCCAGGATACCGTCCTGTAGCTCTCTCCTCAACTGTCCAATGGATCACTCGGGATACTGTCCCGTAGTCTAACTCTCGTACAAGTATCAAGGAATATCCCGGGTTACCGTCCCGTAGTCCAATCATTTATGTGCAGGGGATCTCTCGGGATACCGTCCCGTAGTCCCAAAATAAAATGCGCAACCAAAATCAGAGAAATATTCAGAAATTGAAGTACAACAATACAAGGCAACAAATAATTCTGGCCTAACATGCTCCACGTAATTACAATTAAGGCAACTTAAGCAAATAGGCAATTTGGATCAATTAAACATGCTTTTCTATACTAACACAGGCTATAATAGAAAGTAGAGTAAAGCAAAAACGAAAGAAATTCAGTTCAAGTATTTTAAGTAAAAATTCGGGTTTTCAACAATTAACTCAAGTACGCGCTCGTCACCTCGCGTACAAGGCACTCAAATATCAAGAACAAATCCTAAGGGGAAAGGTCCCCCACACGAAGTTAGACAAGCCACTTACCTCGAACCGGCTCAATATCAATCCAACACCACGTTCTTGCCACGAGTATCCGACTCCAAATGGCTCAAATCTATTCAATTAAATTACACATCATAAATAATATTGCAGACAACCGATTCCACTATAAAAATTAAAGCTAGGGTGCAAAAATAGGTAAAATAACCAAAATACCCCTCGGGTCCCATGTCTCGGAACCGGGTAAAATTTACATTTCCAGAAACCTCGCACTCTCACGAGTCTAACCATACCGAAATTACAAAATTTGCATATCATTTCGACCTTCATATCAGTGATTCTATCCAAGAGGGTTTTCTACCCCTTTCAACAAAATTCTTAGATTAAACACCAAAACTTGTAATAGATTCGAGTTATAAAACCAAAATTGATTTAAGAACACTTACCCCGTTGTTCTCCAAGAAAATTTACCCAAAAATCGCCCAAACCGAGCTCCAAATCATTATAAATGGGAAATGGGAACGAAGTCCCATTTCCAAAACTTAAACATTCTGTCCAGACCATTTTCCGCTTCTGCGATCCAGGGACCGTTTCTGTGGTCCCGCTTCTGCGGTCTCCTTCAAAGCCCGACGAACCGCTTATGCGGTCTTCGCATCGCAGAAGCGAGTCAGCTTCAGCAGAAAAATTTCCGCTTCTGCGGGTCCTGGCCAAATGCCCACTTCCGCTTAGGAGGCTGCCTGGCCACTTAAGCGGCTCCACTTCTGCCGCTCCAAAGCCGCAGAAGCGAAAATACCAGAAGCAGCAGGCCTAAAATCTTCACAAGTCCAAAAATTCTCCGTTTAGCCATTCGAATTCATCCCGAGACCCCCGGGACCTCAACCAAAAGTACCAATACCACCTAATACCTCATTCAAACTTGTACCAATCCTTAAAACACCTAAAACAACACCGAAAATCCAATTAAATCAAATATTCAAGCCTAAGAACTTCAAATTCCAACAAAACACGCTTTCGATCAAAAGTCTAACCGAACCTCGCCCGAATGACCTGAAATTTTGCACGCACGTCTCAAATGACATGACGGAGCTACAGCAACTTCCGGAATTTGAATCTGACCCCCGGATCAAAAATTCACTATCAGATCGGAAACTTCAAAAATTCAAACTTCGGCATTTCAAGCCTAAAAATACCTTCCGAACACGCTCCCAACCCCGAAATCACCTAACGGAGCTAACGGAACCATCGGATTTCCATTTTGTGGTTGTCTTCATGCGGTTCCAAATATGGACCATTTTTTCAACTCTTAACTCTCATTTAGGGACTAAGTGTCCCAAAACACTCCGAATCCTAACACCAAATGTACTGGCAAATCAAAATAGCATAAATGAACTTAGGGGAGCAGTTAATGGGGGATCGGGGCGAAAATTCCAAAAACAACCGGCCGGGTCATTACAGGAGTGAAGGAGTCTGATAGAGAGGAGATAATGGAATTTTTCCCTAATTGTTCTAATGTCGGTCTTTTGACCAATTAAGACGGAATTGTAGCGACGGATTAATTTCTGTCGCTAATAATAACTAACGAAATTTTACTTTAATGGAACTAGTTTTTTAGCAAGGGAAAATAGCGACGGACTTTTTAAATTTAATGTCTTGATAAATAAAACGAACGCAGCAACGGAACTTTTGATGCTAAATCCGTTGCTAGATTTTAATACTTTTTTTCGTTGCACTTTCGTGTCTAATTTTGTAGGTAAAATAAAGGCGCTAATATTTAGCGCCAATTTTAGCGACGAATATTGGTTTTTATCGCTATTCCGTCGCTATATTTTATGCAAATTCTTTTTTGTAGCTTATTTGGCGACAAGCGACAAAATACATTGCTAATCCGTCGTTATTTAGCTACGGAGTATCTCTTGTCACTGAATTCCGTCGCTAAACGCTGTTTTTTTGTAATGATTTCTTCCTCCAACTCTCCATTTAAGAAGGCCGTCTTAATATCCATTTGATGAATTTCAAGACCATAAACTGCAACTAACGCTACTAACGTTCGTATGTACATAATTCTTATAACTGGAGAGTATGTATCAAAATAGTCAAGACCTTTTCGTTGTCTATACCCTTTGACCATAAGTCTTGCCTTATATTTGTCAATAGTTCCATCATCTTTCATTTTCCTCTTAAATATCCACTTAAAATCCAACGGTTTAAATCTAGGAAGAAGATCAACCAATTCCCATGTATGGTTGTTCAATATGGATTCTATTTCACTATTGACTGCCTCTTTCCACAACAATAATTCCGAAGAAGACATAACTTCTTTAAATGTTTGAGGCTCATTTTCCAATAAGAAAGTGACAAAATCTGGTCCAAATGAAGTAGATGTTCTTTGACGTTTACTACGTCTTGGATCCTAATGTTTAAGTGTAATTTCTTTTGTTTCTTCCTGAGGGTGTTTAGATCCTTCACCAATCGACTCACATTCCTTTTTATATGGATATATATTTTCAAAGAACTCAGCATTATCTGCTCTACAACCGTATTATTATGAATGTTGGGATTTTCTAATTTATGAACCAGAACTCGATATGTTTTACTATTAGTCGCATATCCTATGAAAATACAATCAACGGTTTTTGGTCCTATTTTTACCCTTTTGGGTTTTGGGGACTTGCACTTTTGCTAAACACCCCCATACTCCTTCCTTTCCATTTTTCATATGGAATGGATTGTGTTTTGCTATAAGGTACTCGATTTAGTATTCGGCTAGCCGTAAGAATGGATTCCCCCCACAAATTCTGTGGCAAACCAGAACTTATCAATAATGCGTTCATTATCTACTTTAATGAACAATTCTTTCTTTCTGCAATCACATTGGATTGGGGCGTGTAAGGGGCCATTGTTTGATGAATAATTCCATATTCTAAACATATTTTTTCAAAAGGAGATTCAAATTCACCACCCCTATCACTTCTTATCATTTTGATTTTCTTGTTAAATAGTGTTTCAACTTCATTTTTGTATTGCTTGAATGCGTCTATTGCTTTATCTTTACTATTAAGTAAGTAAACATAGCAATATCGAGTACTATCATCAATAAAAGTTATGAAATACTTCTTTCCACCGCGAGATGGTATTGACTTCATGTCAAAAATATTTGTGTGAATTAAGTCTAAAGTGAATTCCTTTCAACCGACTTATAAGGATGTTTAACATACTTAGATTCCACACATACTTGACATTTTGATTTGTCACATTCAAACGTAGGCAATACTTCCAAATTAATCATTTTCCATAAGGTTTTATAATGACATGACCCAAACGTATATGCCATAATTCATTAGACTCAAGTAAGTAAGACGAAGCTGAAATTTTATTATTATTTTCAACAACCATTACATTCAGCTTGAAAAGGCCCTCAGCGAGGTAACATTTTCCTACAAACATTTCATTCTTACTTATTACAACCTTATCGGAAACAAAAACACATTTAAAACCATTCTTAACAAGAAGTCAATAGAGACTAAATTCTTCCTAATCTCGGGAATATGAATGACGTTGTTCAAAGTCACCACTTTGTCGGAAGTCATATAGAGAAATATCTTCCCACATCCTTCAATCTTGGCCTTTGCAGCATTTCCCATAGAAATTGTCTCATCGGGTCCAATAGGAGCATAAGTTGCAAAAGCCTCTTTAATAGCACAAACATGGCGAGTGTGTCATGCCCCAAACTAGGGGAGGCACGACTGACACTCGATACTATATTCGATCGAGTTAGCCACTAAACATACTAGCTAACTAAACTGGGGGCCCAATTGATCGGGCAGCACAACATATGAAATACTAAGCATGAACCATTAAGGTCATGACCTGAATAACAATAAGTCATATAAACAAAGGTAGACAAGCCAAAATAATAAAGTACTAGCTGACCGACGAGGCCGCAATTTGAGACATATATGTCTACACACATATATATACATGCCAAGCCTATAAGCTGGAGACTGAAAGCTGCAAAAAGAAACTCAGAATACGTGTCCACAATAGCCTCTAATAGTGTCACAAGCACTATTGGGATAAGGCCCCGACTATACCCAAATTGTACAACAAAGATAACCATCCTATGACATCTCGAGGAAGCGATGGAGCTTACCAACTCACAACTGAACCCCTAAACCCTACCGGAGGGGTCGATTAGAGTCCCTACCTGGACCTGCACGCATGAAACAAAAATACAGTGTCCCCAGGCAAGGGAAAATCAGTACGAATAAAAATGTATTGGTATGTAAGGCAGAAAGTAGAATCATACATAGCTGGTAAGAAAAGCTAATAGAGATACCACCTAACACTGAAACTCTGATAGCCTCCATGGCCGACATCCGACCTCATAATAATCAAATATGTATGGTATGCTCGTGTAATCGTATGTCGTGAATACATATATATTGATGCAAATGCATGACATACCCAACCAAATACTAGCAATGGTGGTATCTTCCGATAGCTAACCGGTATCATATTGCCAACTTGTAGCCATATGTATAATACATATAGTCTTTCAGGCAAATAGGCCCCTTACCTCCGATTATAGCTCAAAGTCCATGCATAATATGCCATGCATGATATGAACTTTGAATGCACATAATATGCCATAACAAGAACTTAGCCAATTTAGGCTCATTGGTACTCTTATTCTCATAATCTCATAATCACCGCCATATCACATACAATTATCTCGTGGAACCTCATATGTTTATTTTTTTTAAGCTTGAAAATTTAATTCTAAAGATGTTCACAAAATGCTTAAGGTACTTCACTTAGTCTATATACTTGATTTCTTGATAATTAGTAAAGAAAGTATTTCAAAAGTCAAGTGTTTTAGTAGTTTAAACATAAAAATATATATATTTGAGATTTTTGGAAATCGACGTGCCACTTTAGAGATTTTAAAATACACTTTAACAAAGAAGAAGGACTGATCGCAATTACTAAATACCTTTATTTTGGTTAGTCACACAATTCAAAGACGAATAAGAATTCATATATATAGACATATAGATAAGAAAGCCGACAAAATGACATTTATAGATGTCGAATACCCTATTTAACCGAACAAGTGGAATATCAACTAATAGAATCATAAAAATACTTCAGTTATGATCCCAATGCCTTTCACAGAAGGTCTTTCTAGCAATAGAATAGTAAAATATCACATTTGACGTCTTAGGAATTTCCAAGAATTTGTGCAAAAAGGAAGGACTGAGCTTAGCCTTAATATACCTTTCCAATGAACGTCCGAATGCTTGTAGTTCCTTCACGAAAGTTGTTCCTTACATCCTAATCTTCGAAAACACTCTATATATGCAGCTTATACGCACCTATAAATAGTTCATAATTGAGTTTAAATCGGCAGATTCGCCATATGACCCTAACTTGACGAAACTTCCGTAGAACTTTGTAAAAACGATCATAAAAGAGTCCCAAGATGATTATCTTGGCAAACCAAGCATAAAGAATGAAGAACCAGCAAGAACAACAAATTCCTATCTTCCAAAAATAGCTCCAAACACAGTTAATAGAAGGGGAAACAATTGCAAAGCGTAGAGATTGAGTTTCTAGGCACGGGGAAAAACATTAACTGTAAAAATCGTTAGAAACGTACCTTAATCACTCAAGAACACCATGGAACCTCTCTTCAGCTTGCTCTCTATTTTGGGACAGAAATGAAATGTTTTTAGGTCTTCAAAGTCAATTTTACCGACTTATACCACTTGTTTGACCCGACCCGATTTGCGACCCCGTTTTAGCCTGGATAGTCCGGGGTAAAACAGTCATAACGTTTTACACGAATGTCCGTTTGAGTTGAGGTTTTTCCTGTTTGAAAACTAGACTCGTAGAACTTCGATTGGATAGGTTGTGGGTCTCATAAGGCTTTATATATTGGGAGAAATGATCTGATACATTTGACCCAAAATTTAGAAAACTTATTAGAGAAATTTACAATAACTTTTGCCGACCTTTATTTCACAACTTGCTTGACTCCAAAACATAACATGTGACCAGTATGATGTTATACCCAATCATATATAACTAATATAACCACACCACATTACGTATATTATGTAAGAGAAGAGAGAAAAAAATATGGGGTCTCACAGTCTTCCCCCTAAGAACATTCGTCCACGAATGGGTCAAGTCAATTCCTTGGTTTCATTTCTCTTGCACTAATACATTATTTGTGAGGATATAATTGTTTCATTTTCAAAGCATAATTCAAATTCTGAAGATTCCAACTACTAGGCTTCATATAACTATCTTGCAATAAGAAATTTAAATTGCACTTTCAAGTCATTCAAAATCCAATTAAGTTGCTGTAAAGAAATAATTGCTAATTATTTTAATGCGAATCACCTTAAGTTGTAAATAGGTGGGGCTACTTCTTCCTTATTTCCTCCTATGCTTCCCAGGTCATTTCCTCGATGTTGTTATTTCGCCATAACACTTTCACGGAAGCCACTTCTTTAGTTCGAAACTTTTTTACCTGCCAATCTAAAATAGCTACTGGTACCTCTGCATAAGATAAGTCTTTAGCAATGTGAATATCCTCAATGGGTGTAATACGTGAAGGATCTCCAATGCACTTATGCAACATAGATACATGAAACACATGATGGACTGCTTCCAATTTTGAAGGCAAATCAAGCTCGTACGCCACCCTACCAATCCTCCGAATAATCTTATACGGTCCAACATACCTGGGGCTGAGCTTCCCCTTCTTTCCAAATCGCATGACACCCCTCATAGGCGATACTTTCAGGAAAACCCAATCTTCTACATCAAACTCTAAGTCTCGTCGTTGAACATCTGCATAAGAATTCTGCCTATCTCTAATAATTTTTACCTTTTCCATTGCTTGATGGAAAAAATTAGGACCTAGCAACTCTGCTTCCCCGACCTCAAACCAACCGATCGGCAACCTACAATTCCGCCCGTATAGTGCTTCGTAAAGAGCAATCTGAATACTAGCTTAGAAGCTGTTATTATAAGCGAACTCAAGAAGAGGTAGATGATCATCCCAACTTCGTTTAAAATCTAGCACGTAGGCACGTACATATCCTCAACTGTCTGAATGGTATGCTCTGCCTGTCCATCAGTTTGTGGATGAAAAGCGGTGCTAAGATTTACCTGTGTGCCTAGACCCTTCTGAAAAGATTTCCAAAAATGTGCTGTAAATTGAGCCACTCGATCAGAGATAATAGATAATGGCACTCCGTGAAGGCGAACAATCTCTCGAATATAAAGCTTGGCATAATCCTCGGTTGAATACTGGCAAGAAATGAGCAGATTTTGTAAGCCTATCAATAATTACCCAAATAGAATCATACCTCTGTGCGGTGCGAGGCAAACCAGTGATGAGGTCCATATTATCATGTCCCATTTCCATGATGGAATTTCAATATACTGAGTTAGGCCTCTAGGCCTCTGATGTTTGGCTTTAACTTGCTGGCAGTTGGGACATTGGGCTACCATCTCCGCAATATATTTTTTCATTCCATTCCACCAATAGATCTATTGAAGGTCCCGATACATCTTTGTCGTTCCGGGGTGAACTGCATATCTAGAATAATGGGCCTCTGAAAGAATCTTGGCACAGAGCTCTCCGACTGTCGGTACGCATAAGTGGCCTTGGTATCTAAGGACTCCATCTCCAGTTAGCTCAAATAAAGGTTGTCGCTGATGTGGAATATTTTCCCTCAGTTTTATAAGCTCAGGATCCTCGTGTTGTCGCTCTTTCACTTCAGTAACAAAAGAAGATTTTGCCGTATTCTAAACGAGAATACGTCCACCCTCTACATCTATCAAACGCACCTGCAAACTAGCTAGCTGGCATAGATATTTGGTCATCTTGACCTTATCAACTTCAACATGGCTTAGACTGCCCATGGACTTCCGGTTAAGGGAATCAGCAACAATATTAGCTTTGTCGGGATGATATAAAATATCAACATCATAGTCCTTTAGTAATTCTAGCCATCTTCTTTATCGTAGGTTCATCTACCTCTGTTTAAATAAATACTGAAGGCTCTAGTGCTCGGATAAATGTTAATATGAACCCCATATAGATAATGCTGCCAAATCTTTAGGGCGAAGGCAACTGCAGCTAACTCAAGATCGTGCGTAGGATAGTTCTGTTCATGTTTCTACAATTGTCTGGAGGCGTACGCGATAACCTTACCATGATGCATAATAACACAACCTAGGCCAATTCTTGAGGCATCACAATATACAACATAACCCTCGGTGCCATCCGGAAGAGTCAAGACAGGTGCCATCGTAAGCCTTTTCTTTAGCTCCTGAAAACTTTGTTCACACGCCTCAGTCCATAGAAACATAGATCCCTTATGTGTCAGTTTTGTCAATGGTGCAGAGATAGAGGAAAATCCTTCCACAAACCTTCAGTAATACCCTGCCAAGCCTAAAAAGCTATGAACTTCTTCGGATTCAAGGGCCTCGGCCAAGTCATCACGGCTTCAATCTTTTGGCCATCAACCTTGATACCATCACCGGTAATAACATGACCAAGAAAAGATACAGAAGTTAGCCAAAATTCACATTTAGAGAATTTAGCATATAACCTATAGTCCTGGAGAGTCTGCAATACAGCTCGCAAGTGGTCCGCATGCTCGGCTTCCGATCGTGAATATATCAGGATGTCGTCAATAAACACAATCACAAATTCATCCAAGAATGTTTTGAATACCCGGTTCATAAGCTCCATAAAGGGTGTTGGGGCATTTGTAAGCCCGTAAGACATGACAAGGAATTCAAAATGGCCATACCTCATCCTAAATGCTATTTTTGGGATATCAATATCCTGACTCGTAGCTGATGATAACCGGATCGCAAGTCGATCTTCGAAAAGCATTTGGCACCTTGTAACTGGTCGAACAAGTCATCAATCCGTGGAAGAGGATACTTATTCTTGATAGTGACTTTATTTAGTTGCCTGTAGTCAATACACATCCGCAAGGAGCCATCTTTATTTCGAACAAAGAGCATTGGAGCACCCCATGGGGATGTACTTGGCCTAATAAAGCCCTTGTCGAGCAAGTCCTTCAGTTGTTCCTTCAATTCCCTTAGCTCTGCAGGATCCATTCTATAGGGAGTAATGGATATAGGCTACGTATCAGGAAGCAAATCTATAGCGAAATTGATTTCCCTTTCGGGGGGAATTCCTGGAAGCTCGTCAGGGAATACCGTCGGGAATTCATTCACAATAGGAACCGACTGAAGAGTCACTGGCGCCTTATCTGTATCCCTGACATGAACCATATGGTATATACAACCTTTAGCAATAAACTTTCGAGCCCTAAGGTATAAAATAAACTTACCCCTGGGCATGACTACATTACCTTTCCATTCAAGGACATGCTCACCAAGAAAATGAAATAGGACCAACTTTGCATGACAATCAATATTAGCATAACAAACTGCCAACCAATCCATACCCATAATTACATCAAAGTCTAGCATAACCAATTCAACTAAATCAACAGAGGTTGGACGGTCATTAATTAACACTGTACAACCTTGATAGACATGATTAGCTACAATAGAGCTGCCAACTGGCGTAGACATCTCAACTGAATGTGGCAACAACTCAGATCTCATGTCAAGCTTACCGGCAATAAATGGAGTAATATATGAAAATGTAGAGACGGGATCTATCAGTGCATAAACGACATAAGAATGTATTTTCAATATACCTGTGACAACATATGGGGATGCCTTTGAATCCTGTCGGACTGTGAGTGCATAAAAGCGGTTCTGGCCACCACTAGACAACCTTGAGTAGACTGTGGACCTGGTCGGTGAGAACGGACTGAGGGCGAAGAGGCTGATGTGTATCCTGAAGGCTGAGCTAGTGTACTTCTGCCTAACCTCAGGCACTAGCTAATAAAATATCCTGTCTGCCCACAATGATAACATGCATTAGAACCCTATCTACACTGACCGGTGTGAAGCTTACCACACTGAGTACATAGAGGAGTAGGTTGTCTCATTTGTGCAGAACACTCCTGTCAACGGCCCTCAGGCTGGCCTAAGCTCTGCCCCGGTCCTGACTGAACATAACGATAAAACCTCTAGCCCTGCATCTGTAGTGGGAAACTACTTGGTGATCGAGGTGCCTATCGATGGAGTGGGGGCCTAAAATACTCTATGGCTCCCTATAAGACCCCATAGTACGAGCCCTTTTACTCTACTTCCTATCCCTGCGAGTTTCACGAATCCGACGGGAAAGGTCCTCTGTAGTCTAAGTGAAAGCCTGTATGAGAGAAATATGTACATCATCTGATAGGGATGCCACTCTACAGTCTCTAATCAGATGATCCCCCAAACCATCCACATAATGATTAACTCTAGCCCTCATGGTACATACGATATCTGGTGCATACCTCGCCAAAGAATTAAACTTATGGCTATAATCCCTCACACTCATATCACCCTACTTCAGGCTATGAAACTGGTCAAGATGGGCCTCCCGAACCTTCTGTGGCAAATAATGGGCTAAATATGCCTCAGAGAAGTCCTCCCACTCTACTGGCGGAGCATCAGGTCCTCTAGATCTCTCCCATGCCTCATACCATAGGATGCTACATCACGTAGTCGAAAAGAAGCCAACTCCACATCCTCTGTGACGGAGGCATGCATCACCCTCAATACTCTATACATATTGTCTATAAAGTCCTGGGGATCCTCAGTGGAACTGGATCCTGTAAATAATGGAGGGGCCAAGTGAAGAAACTCTCGTACCGTCGAGCTTCCTGTGTGATCTCTCCGGGCATCTGCTCCCGACTCTAGCTATCACTCATGAATAGAAACCATCCTAGTTAGAAATTGAACTACCTCACTCATCCCATGCTCCCCAGTCTCTGATGGGGGAACAACATGTGTTGGAGGTCCTGTGTCTCTAGCTGCCTCAGGTACTAATGGAACTGGTGAAGCTGGGGGTATTGCATCTCCCTAGGCTCCAACAAGTGCTGGGGAAGCTGAAACTAGGGCTACTGGAAACTCACTATGTGCCTCTAAGGGGTATCTATCCCTCTGACCCGGTGGGGAACGACTGGTACCTTCCCCCGAATCCATACCTATCTCTCGTCGAGCCATCTCCTGAGTGTAGGTAGCCTGTTAGATAAGAAACATAAATCACGATTTACATTTCATATGTTCTTATAACTTCACTCTATAGCACGATCTATTAATTGAAAAAAAACGTAACAATTCCTAAATGCCTCATAGCCTCCTGATTATAAGTGCAGTGCACAACACACCCATAAGAAAGACTCTACTAGACACGGCTTATGGACTCCTTGGGATACGACCTGCACTGATACCAAGTTTGTCACGGCCTAAACTAAGGGAGGCACAACTGGCACTCGATACTGTATTCGATCGAGTTAGCCACTAAACATACTAGCTAACTAAACCGGGGGCCCAATAGATCGGGCAGCACAACATCTGAAATATTAAGCCTAGACCATTAAGGTCATGACCTAAATAACAATAAGCCATATAAACAAAGGTAGACAAGCCAAAATAATAAAGTACTAGCTGACCGACGAGGCCGCGATTTGAGACATATATGTCTACACACAAACACACACACACACACACACACACACACACACACACATATATATATATATATATATATATATATATATATATATATATATATACATACATACATACATGCCAAGCCTATGGGCTGGAGACTGAAAGCTGCAAAAAGAAACCCAGAATACTGTATCCACAATAGCCTCTAAGAGTGTCACAAGCACTATCGGGATAAGGCCCCGACTATGCCCAAATTGTACAACAAAGATAACCATCATATGACAGCTCCAGGAAGAGGTGGAGCTTACCAACTCACAACTGAACCCCTAAATCCTAGCGGAGGGATCGATCAGAGTCCCTACCTGGACCTGCACGCATGAAACAAAAATGCAGTGTCCCCAGGCAACGTTACATCAGTACGAATAAAAATGTACTGATATGTAAGGCAGAAAGTAGAATCATACATAGCTGGTAAAAAAAAGGTAATAGAGATACCGCCTAACACTGAAACTCCGATAGCCTCCATGGCCGACATCCAACCTCATAATAATCAAATATGCATGGTATGCTCGTGTAATCGTATGTCATGAATACATATATATTGATGCAAATGCATGATATACCCAACCGAATGCTAGCAATGGCGGTCTCTTCCGATAGCTAACCGGTATAATATTGCCAACATATGGCCATCTGTATAATATATATAGTCTTTCGGGCAAATAGGCCCCTTAACTCCGATTATAGCTCGAATTCCATGCATAATATGCCATGCATGATATGAACTTTGAATGCACATAATAGTAAATAACAAGAACTTAGCCAATCTTGTCTCATTGGTACTCTTATTCTCATAATCTCATAATTACCGTCGTGTCGCATACAATTATCTCGGGAACCTCAAATGTTTATTTTTTTTTAAGCTTGAAAACTTAACTCTAAAGATGTTCATAAAAAGATTAAGGTAATTCACTTAGTCTATATACCTGATTTCTTGATAATTAGTAAATAAAGTATTTCAAAAGTCAAGTGTTTTAGTAGTTTAAACATAAAAAAAATTATATTTGAGATTTTTGGAAATCGACGTGCCACTTTAGTGATTTTAAAATACACTTTAACAAGGAAGAAGGACTGATCGCAAATACTAAACGCCTTTATTTTGTTTAGTCCCACAACCCAAAGACGAATAAGAATTCATATATATAGACATATAGATAAGAAAGCCGACAAAATGACATATATAAATGTCGAATACCTTATTTAACCGAACAAGTGAAATATCAACCTAATATAATCATGAAAATACTTCAGCTATGATGCCAATGCCTTTCACAGAAGGTCTTTCTAGCAAAAAAATAGTAAAATATCACATTTGACGTCTTAGGAATTTCCAAGAATTCGTGCAAAAAAGAAGGACAGAGCTTAGCCTTAACATACCTTTCCATTGAACGTCCGAATGCCTGTAGTTCCTTCACTAAAGTTGTTCCTTACATCCTAAGCTTCGAAAACACTATATATATTCAGCTTATACACACCTATAAATAGTTCATAATTGAGTTTAAATCGGCATATTCGTCATATGACCCTAACTTGACGAAACGTCCGTAGAACTTTGTAAAAATAATCATAAAAGAGTCCCAAGATGATTACCTTGGAAAACCAAGTATAAAGCCTGAAGAACCAGCAAGAACAATAAATTAATATCTTCCAAAAATGGCTCCAAACACAACTAAAGAAGGGGTAAATAATTGCAAAGCGTAGAGATTGAGTTTCTAGGCACGGGGGCAAACTTTAACGGTAAAAATCGTTAGAAACGCACCTTAATCACTCAAGAATACTATGGAACCCTATATTCATCTTGCTCTCTGTTTTGGGAAATAAATTAAATATTTTGAGGTCTTCAAAGCCGAGTTTACCGACTTATACCACTTGTTTGACCCAACCCGGTTCGCGACCCCGTTTCAGCTTGGACAGTCCGGGATAAAACAGTCATAACTTTTTACTCCAATGTCTGTTTGAGGTGAGGTTTTTTTTTATTGAAAACTAGACTCACAGACCTTCGATTGGATTGGTTTTGGGTCTCATAATTCTTTATATATTGGGAGAAATGATCTGATACATTTGACCCAAATTTAGAAAATTTATTAGAGAAATTTACAATAACTTTTGCCGACCTTTATTTCGCAATTTGCTTGACTCCAAAACATAACATGTGACCAGTATGATGTTATACCCAATCATATATAGCTAATATAACCACTCCACATTACGTAAATTACGTAAGAGAAGAGAGAGAAAAAACATGGGGTCTCACAGAGTGGCTCCAGAATCAATCCACAACTCTTTAGGATTGCCTACCAAGTTGCATTCGGAAAGCACGACACATAAGTCATCAACATTATCATGCTTTTCAACCATGTTTGCTTTACCCTTTTCTTGTCCTTATTAAGCGCATGACACTCCGTAGATTTGTGTCCGATTTTTCCACAGTTGTAGCAGTTACTACTGAACCGCTTCTTGCTTGGGTTGTATTTCAGTCCAGAAGCCTTCTTCCTCTTTTTGTTCTCTTCAACAATATTTGCTCCCATTATTGTTGAGTTTCCACGGCCTCTCTTTTCAGCAGCTTTGTTGTCCTCTTCGATTCTCAACTGAACAATAAGATCTTCAAGGACATCTCCTTGCTTTTGTGTTTCAAGTTGTTTTTGAAGTCCTTCCACAAAGGAGGCAACTTCTCAACATCGCTGCTACTTGGTGTCACACCTATTTTTTACATACCACCCAACGGGGTGGTATATAAAGGAGTTTTTCCAATTTAAGTGACATTATTCGAAATTAGATTATTTATTTAAGAATTAGAGTCGCCACTTGGAATATTTTAATTGGTTCCCCAAGTCACCGGTTTAATTTAAATCCCAAATCGAGAAAATTTCGACTTTCCTATTCGAAGTCTGCGAACCAGAAATTCAAAATAAGAAATTTTGTTAACCCGGGGGAAGGTGTTAGGTACCCCTGGATTCCGTGGTTCTAGCATGGTCGCTTAGCAATTTATACTTGGCTTAAGTTGTTTAACTACTCATTTTTAAGACCTATGTGTATTTATCTTTTTACCGCTTTTAAATCAATTGAATTATTTATAATTAAAGAATT
Source organism: Nicotiana glauca (assembly GCA_026770625.1). NCBI lineage: Eukaryota > Viridiplantae > Streptophyta > Magnoliopsida > Solanales > Solanaceae > Nicotiana > Nicotiana glauca. Next base: position 43,967 of record MU707781.1, read on the forward strand.
GAGTTACGCACACGTATACTCTTTTCATTTGGCACGCTAAAAATCATGTCACACGAACGTGTCCACGATTAATAACCCTTTGTTTATTTATTAAGAAAGTTTGGTTGAAATTGCGCGAACGCATCCCTCGAGTTACTTTTAGAATTAAATTCGTATTTATGTTAGGCGAACGTATACATAATCACAATACTAATCTAAATTCGGCCTCAAGTAAACTACGATCATTCAAAATATTTTCTACACTAAGTTATAATATTAATTTGAGGGCCATGACTTATGAAAACAAAGTTGTGGGGAATCATTAGCCCTTTAAATTGTTAACGAACTACTATGAATTATTTACAACTTAAAGAGTTCTTGCTCTTCTATTTCAGGGATTTGTTGAAACTACTATAGATGAAATAAAAGAAGTTAAAACAAGAAAAATATCTACAAGAAAAAGTAGACAAACAAACTATATAAAAAACTTATTATTATTTCCGTCTCAAAATATTTGTATTAAACAGTAGGTATTCAAAATGGACTTCTCATAAATTTACGCAATCTTTCCCTTTTTACTAAATAGAATATGGCACCTACTCAATTTGAAGCAACTAAATCGTTCCAGCCACAAATTTGGCATTGAAAGCACATGAAACAAATTTAAAAAAGAAAAAAAACTATATCCATTCTCTTTATCTTGAGCCCAAACAGTAAGCTAACACTAATTATCACATTATATTTCATGATTTCATGTAGTTCAACAATTCCCGCAGGCATTCAAGATTTATAACTAAAATAAAGCAATTAAATGATTTAGCAGAGGCAGACAAATATAATATTCAACTAATATATAGTAAAGATAAATTGAGAATGGACCTTAACTGAAGTGACGTTTTTCCATTAAACAAAACTTCCAGCAAAATTCACACAAACGACCACTCCTGACAGATCCTAGATCCCAAATCGAACTTCCCCCAGAACCTCGAACTCGAACCGAAATTAGAAACCTGAATAGGCATCAGAAAGGCTCGAACCCAAAACGACCTCAAACAAACTCTATCTCTGAAACCAAAATGGAAATTGGAAAGGAAGGAGCAGAACCCAAAACAATAAAATTGAAGTTGTTCCAGCTTTTTGGAATTCGATTAAAGCTGCCTCCTTTCTTTTTTGTTAGGAATTGTGGCTGTCTCGTTTAAGGGTGGAATTTCTTTTAGTAGTTCTGCCCTCTTTTCGCTTAGGAATTAGGAATTAAAAGTTGATAGCTTAGGATGAGAAAAGGAGCACCAAAAATAAACAAAAATTTCCTATTCATAAAGCCAAAGTTGGAACCTCTATGCATAGCGTAGACGTGAAATAGGAAGCCATTTCTTACTGTTGTTTACTTCAAAGAAAGAGCTATTAAAATGCTAGTGATAAATCTAAAATCTACAGCTGAAGTAGATGGCTGCTTCTCTTTTTTTGTGTATGATGCGCCGTTTTTAGCTTTTTGGCATTTTGGGTCTAAAGTCTTTTTAGGTGTTAGGTACTATTATATAGGGGTAGGGATTAGGTTAGGGGTATGGGCCTAGGAATCATGGGCTTGGGAATTATGGGCTAGGTCCAAAATTAGGCCTAAAAATAGGTTGCTCGAGCCCAAGTTTATTCATTCTCCGCAAACGGGACTAAAATATGACCTCATTTATTAATTAGTCCTACTTAAGTAAAAAAAACTGTTAAAATAAGACTGACCATTAAAGTAAATATTTTTTTGGGTATTTTTTAAGATTAAAAATGACTACAATATATTAATGCAACTCTTTTTTGTAATTTTGATTTTCTTGTAATAAAATAAAGTAAAAGGGTCAAAATTAATTAAAATACCTATATTAGACCTAAATTAAATATTTACGTGCTAAAATATGAAAAATCTTCGGCAGGGTAAAAAATCACATGTCTACAGTAGTCCCTCTTTGACTGGAAACGCGAAGAGTTTTCAGACAAAGAATGACTAGACAGATTTTATGACCCGACCCTTATTTAAGAAGACAAAAAATTAAGAGAAGGAGGATGTGACTGAGCCCTGGTATCTGAGCTGCCTACATATCCTTGCTATAAAAGAATCAGGCCACGTGTAGTTCAGAAGTGAATGAGGTGATGGAGTACCGAAGTTGAGAGCCGAGCGAAGTGTCGTCGAGGTTTCAGCTCGCGGCCCCATTATTACATCAAAATCAAAAATGAAAAGACTAAACTAAGCCTATCAACTACAAGTTACAAGATTTCTATCTATAAATCATTTGAAGCTTGATCTTAAATCTTGGCTGGCTCTTGCTGCATACTCCGATCTGAATCTTGATACTAGTCAACTGTCACCGCTGGTTCATTCTTTAGCTTTGGATCAAGGTAGGACAATGCGAAGCCTGTGATTTCAATGATATCTTGGGCGATCCGCATCTTTCTCCGTTTCAGCATTCTGAGTTCACTTCTTTTTGTTTTTTTCTTCTTTTCTTTATTCTGGATTGAGACTCATTCTTTTGGTCATCTCAAATCCTGTGCCTCGAGGTTTAAACCTGCTCAGACACCAAAACAAACAAACGAACAAAAATTTTCTACCCCAGTTTCCACTAGGAAAATTTCGTGAGTTATTTGTGACTAAAACTTCTTTTTTTTAAAGTGATAAAAATAAGAATTGTGTCTATCTAGAAGGGAAAAGGTTAAGGAATGGAGCCCTATATTTAAAATGTCAACTCAGGGATTGGAGCCCTAATGTTGGCAAAAAGGCGACTAGGGAATGGAGGTCCTAAGTCTAAAAACTCAACTCAGGGATTGAAGCCCTAATGTTGGTAAAAAGGCGACTATGGAATGGAGGCCCTATGTCTAAAATCTCAACTCAGGGACTGGAGCCCTAATGTTGGTAAAAAGGAAACTAGGGAATGGAGGCCATATGTCTAAAAACTCAACTCAAGGATTGGAGCCCTAATGTTGGTGAAAAGGCGACTAGGCAATGGAAGCCCTATATCTAAAAACTCAACTCAGGGATTGGAACCCTAATGTTGGTGAAAAGGCGACTAGGGAATGGAGGCCCTATGTTTAAAAATTCAACTCAGGGGCTGGAACCCTAATGTTGGTAAAAAAGGAGACTAGGGAATGGAGGCATATGTCTAAAAACTCAACTCAGGGATTGGAGCCGCAATGTTGACGAAAGGCGACTAGGGAATGCAAGCCCTATGTCTAAAAACTCAACTTAAGATTGGAGCCCTAATGTTGGTAAAAAAGGCGACTAGGGAATGGAGGCCCTATGTCTAAAAATTTCAACTCAGGGATTGGAGACCTAATGTTGGTAAAAAAGGCGACTATGGAATGGAGGCCCTTTGTCTAAAAATATCAACTCATGGATTGGAGCCCTAATGTTGGTAAAAAGGCGACTAGGGAATGGAGGCCCTATGTCTAAAATCTTAACTCAAGGATTGGAGCCTAAATGTTGCTAAAAAGGTGACTAGGGAATGTATGCCCTATGTCTAAAATCTCAACTCAGGGATTGGAGCCCTAATGTTAGTAAAAAGACGAAAAGGGAATGGAGGCCATATGTCTAAATACTCAAATCAAGGATTGGAGCCCTAATGTTAGTAAAAAGCAACTACGGAATGGAGGCCCTATGTCTAAAAACTCAACTCACGGATTAGAGCCCTAATGTTGGTGAAAAGGCGACTAAGGAATGGAGGCTCTATGTCTAAAAACTCAACTCAGGGGTTGGAGCCCTAATATTGGTAAAAACCGCGACTAGGGAATGGAGGCCCTATGTCTAAAAACTCAACTTAGGGATTGGAGCCCTAATTTTGGCAAAAGGCAACTAGGGAATGGAGGCCCTATGTCTAAAAACTCAACTCAGGGATTGGAGCCCTAATGTTGGTAAAAAAAGGCGACTAGGGTATGGAGGCCCTATGTCTAAAAATCTCAACTCAGGGATTAGAGCCCTAATGTTGGTAAAAAGGCGACTAGGGAATGGAAGCCCTATGTCTAAAATCTCAAATCAGGAATTGGAGCCCTAATGTTTGTAAAAAAGGTGACTAGGGAATGAAGGCCCTATGTCTAAAAACTCAACTAAGGGATTGGAGCCCTAATGTTGGTAAAAGGTGACTAGGAAATAGAGGCCCTATGTCTAAAAACTCAACTCAGGGATTGGAGCCCTAATGTTGGTAAAAGGCAACTAAGGAATGGAGGCCTTATGTCTAAAAACTCAACTCAGGGATTAGAGCCCTGATGTTGGTAAAAAAGGCGACTAGGGAATGGAGGCCCTATGTCTAAAAACTCAACTCAGGGATTGGAGCCCTAATGTTGGAAAAAAAGGCGACTAGGGAATGGAGGCCCTATGTCTAAAATTCTCAACTTAGGGATTGGAGCCCTAATGTTGGCAAAAAAAAAGGCGACTAGAGAATGGAGGACCTATGTCTAAAAATCTCAACTCAGGGATTGGAGCCCTAATGTTGGCAAAAAGGCGGCTAGGGAATGGAGGCTCTATGTCTAAAAACTCAACTCACGGATTGGAGCCCTAATGTTGGAAAAGAATAAAAGATTGATATTGAGGATTCTAAACTATCTTTTTTTTTTGAATTTTCTTCTTATTTCTCTCTTTTTTTTAATTTCAATTTTCATTTCATTTTTTTTCTTCTTTTTTTTTCTTAAAAATGCAGGAAAGAATTTTGAGGAAACTTCCTTTTTGGGTCGATTGCTTGCTGCAAAGCTGTTTCTAGTACTTGCACATTTCTTTTCCTTTTTGGTTGCACCTGCCTCTTGCACGGTTGCTTGGATTGCACTAGTTTCAAATTTTTTTTCAAACAAAGAACAATTGTTAGTTTGAAACGGTGGTTGGTTTTTAGCCTCAATTGTTTTGATCTCTTGATTTCGCCCCTTTCAACTACAACTGGTTGCTTCCTGAACACCGATTGCATTTTTGTCTCTGGAGAAAACTCCGGCTTTTTCAGACTTTGTCATGATGATTGGTCAGTGGAACTCAACCTTTTAAACTTTATTTTGCCTTCATAGGCCTTTCCTTTCTGACTTTATGTTCTTTTTCCTTTTTTTTTGTTTTATTTTTTTAGGAACATTGGGGAACTTTGGCTCCTCAAACTTTGCTACAACGGCTAGTCATGTGGGACTTAACCTCTTCCAACTTTATTTCGCCTTTGTAGGCCTTTCTTTTCTGCATTCTTTCTTCCAACTTCAATTTCAGAGCATTTGGGGCAACTTGGTTTCTCAAACCTTTGCCGAGACGGTTAGCCACGTGGGACTCAATCTTTTCAACTTCAATTTCCTTATAGGCACTTCAATTTGATTTTCTCCCTCCAAGTGTTTTAATTTTGAAGCATCGGCCTTCATGGCTAGTCGGGGTCGACTTGATGCCCGTGACAAGGCTGGGTGCTTTTTTGCACATTGTGATGACCCGACCCGTCGTCTCAGGGTGCTTTTTTGCACATTGATTTTCTCCCTCCAAGGGTTTGCACACCATAGTACCATATTGAGGTGACTTACACACCGAATAGTGAGCATGGGGTAGAGCACCGTTGGGGATTGTGACTTGGTCCGTCCCGATTGATGATTTTATCGTGTATTTGACTGAAACATATTTGTTATTATCATGATATGTTCTAATTGCCATATTTGGGTTTCGTGCCAATTATTTGAACCCTTCGGGGAATTTTTATAACTCCTTCCTCACTATTTGATATACTACTTGAACTCAGTGCTGTTGATTCTACTGTTTTTGCAAACTCAATCATTTTAATTGATTTTTAGACTTTACTGATATTACACTATTTTCTGGGCTGAGAACTACTATTTTATTGATGCTCGAGGGGCTTATGAGATTTTTTGGACTGAGTGAGGCTTTTCAGGCCTTGAGCGTGAGGTGAGGAGGCTTTCAGGCCTCGAGTGATATGTGAGGAGGCTTTCAGGCCTCGAGTGATATGTGAGGAGGCTTTTAGGCCTCGAGTGTAATGTGAGAAGGCTTTCAGGCCTCATGTTGATTTGTACAGGCTTTCAGGCCTTATGATGATATAGCGCTTGGGCTGTAGGAGCCCCTTCGGAGTATGCACCCTCACAGTGAGCGCGGGTACCCATGTGATGTGATACTGAGCCCGAGGGGCTAATACTGTTTGAGTGATGTGATACTAAGCTCGAGGGGTTGATACTGTTCTGAGTGATGTGATACTATGCCCGGGGGGCTGATACTGTTCTGAGAAATTGATATTGAGCCTGAGGGGCTGGTACTGTTATGAGATGTGCTCGAGGGGCAAACTTATATGTGCTCATCTTGCATATTAATTTTCCTTTTAACTTGTATACTGTGGTATTTGCGCCCGAGGGTGGATTTTTTTGTGCTTATCAGCACTAACCGTTTTGGAATCGTTTTTCATAATTATTGAAAAGATCATTTTCAAAAAGGGATTTGAACTGAGCCAAGGTATTTCTAAAGGTATCACAGATTTCACTGTTTTCTCAGAAACTTATACCCGGCTTCTATACAGCATGTTGGTTGCTTTACGTGATTTTTGGCTACTCAGTTATTATTTACTTTTATTACACACTGAGTTGGAGTACTCACTTTAGTCCCTTCACCTCGCGTGCAGATGCAGGTATTTGTTCACCCGGTAGCGGGTAATGAGCTGGTTGAAGATTTTGCTATCGTAGCTGAGCAAGGTGACCGACAGCGTTCACGGCACCGAATTTCTTCCTTTGATTCTAAATTTTATTATATATATTACTGGCCATGTAGTTGTATTAAGACTCCTCTAGATGATCGTGACTTGTGACACCCCGGTTTAGGCTGTGTTTGGTTGTACTTCCGTTAAGTAATATTATTGAATCATCTTTAAAATTGTTTATTCATGTTATCCATTTTTTGAAAAAGGCAAATAGGGTTGGTTGGCTGGCCTTGTCTTCACGAGAGGCGCCATCACGACCGGAGCGGGGTTTGGGTCGTGACAAGTTGGTATCAGAGCCTAGGTTACTAGATCTCACGAGTCATGAGCAGGTTTAGTAAAGTCTCGCGGATCGGTACGGAGACGTCTGTACTTATCCTCGAGAGGTTGTAGAACCTTTAGGAAAACTTAACATTTTTGAATTCTTATCATGCGTCCTTGATTCAGCTTGAAAAGAAACTCTTGAAATTCCTTCCACGCATTTGTAGGCGCGCATGAGCACTCAGTATCAGTTGTGCCTTGATGGCTTGTGATTCCCCGATCGAGGGGCGAGATGTGATCCTTATGAGCATATATTGGGCCAGTCTAGAGGACTTGAGGTCGGATCTTTGCCTATAGCTTGAGCACCGAGGTGTTGATTGTGTGAGTAAGTGATTTGAGCTTATATGTTCGATATTGTCCCTATTAGTGGAAGTGACGGCTGGATAGCCATGTGATGAGTATGCTAGCATTTCAAGATGTATCTGCATGACTTGGTAGTGACGAAGAAGTCTGCTGGATGGTAGATGAACTATTAAGTGTTCGATTCCTATTGTGATTTGATGTGTAGCCCAAATCATGGGCGCGTGAAGAATCGTTTTGTGTCTCTTAGTTGGGGAGTGATGCATTTCACGTGGCGGTATGATTTTGGACCCAGGAAGATTAAATGACTGTGTAATATGTATGACGGTGGAAGGCATGCAGAAATGTTAAACTGAGGCGAAACATGTGGGTTATCTCTTGTGGAGTATTCTTAAGTGGTATGATCCTTATGTGTATGTTAGAAGGTCTCGTGTGTAATTGAGGGGTATGTGTTGAAATTTGAAAATTCTGGTCGCTTAAGAGAGTGGACTCAACTGATGTGGGGATGAATGCAAGATTTGCAGAGGATTACAGTACTAGATGATATGTGTGTAAATTATTTGAGTTTAATCTCACTATGGTATTGTGGCATCATTAGAGTAAAAGTGTGATGGGTTGTTGAGTGTGTCCTGATATATGGCTTCGAGCCAAGTTGGGGAGGTTGTTGTTGATTAGTTGATTGCACGACTATGTGCTATGTTGGTTCCGATTTGAGGCATGCTGGCGAATCAGGTCTGGTCGCAGAAATTGAGCCGAGGATGGCACGAGTGAAGCAAAATTGTGATAGAGGTCATATTATGCTTTATAGGGTATTAGAATCACGGAATGTCTAGAGTGTTGTTGGTAAAGAATACCCGGTGCATAGAGAGGGGAGTTGCCTGGTTGTATTGGGATGAGGATTTCATTTTGCGGCATCAGCGTGCCAATGAGCCACGGGTTCTTTTGTTAGTTAGGTCAGGTAAGTTGCAGTTTGAATAAGAGAGAATGACTTTCGAAAATGGGTCTAATGTGTTCAAGAGTCTACAGGGAACAATCGGGTATCTTAAAGTTGCATGTGTGGTTAGAAACTGTGATTTCATTGGAAGAGGTTCAGATTTGTGGTATTTCTATGTTAATTATGGGATTCTATGCATCAGTATCAGGAAAGCAAAGGCAACGGATTTAGATTCACCGGAAGTTCTTTAGAATAAAGTACTATGGAATGTGGTATTTTTGGGAATATTTGAGGGAGAGTATTCAGTGGCTTATGGGTTTCAGATAGTGTGGTTCATGCTTGGTGTCTCGTGTGGTAAGCCTAGGTGAGGCATTGTGGTGCTACAGCAAAAGGAAATATCAAGTTGAGGATGGAACAGAAGGAAATTTATATGGGTGGAGTATCTTGATAGAAGACCGAATCGGTATGGTAAGGATGTGATTAATTCTTCGCGTGCGTTCGAGGCAATGAGTTTGTACAGGTATTGTGCAGCAAAGCTCTTTAGTTTTGATAGCTTGCTTAGCTTGGTCTAGTTAGAAGGATTCAGTCCTGACAGTTTAGCTTATGCAAATGGAATTCGGAGAGAATTCTTGTTGGGTTTCATCGTGGTTTGGAGATGTATATTTTCTATGGACATACGGATCATAGAGTGTGTAATGATTTTCTCTTCTAGATGGGATCAATGGAGAGTTCTTGACTAGTTGAATACGTAGATGTTTATGGTTAGGAAGGGAGATGGAGTTCTCATGTTATCCTAGGGTGGTATGGTATATGCGGTATGTTGTGGAGGATTGAGATTTGTGTGTGTGAGGTTACGGTTCAGTTCTGAATGGAGAGTCATTAAATTCTTAAGCAGCACGGGCAGTTTTAGGTGAATAGAGAATCGAGCTTTAGATGATTAGGGTGAATGATCTTCAGATGACTAAGGAAATGGTATTGCTAATCATAGTGATTTGACGAGGGTATACATTTCAGAAAAAGGGCAATGTGATTAAGTTGATGGCACTTCGGTAGTATTGCAGTTCTTTCTTGTTTGGTCAATTGCTGATATCTAATTTTGTTTGATGGCACCGGGAAAATTTTAGAATATCTTTCGTGGAATGATTGGGTACTTGAGGTGTGATATGTATTCATACGGTGGAATTCGGGACCAGGTATGGTGATTCGTGTGCTATATGGAGTTGGAGACTAGGAGTTCTCAGGTACAGACTATATAGTGTTTGTGGATCGTGTGTATTGGTACTGTTTAGCGGCTATTGGAATTTGGAGGCCAGACTGGATCTTTCTTTGCTTGGTATGTTAGATTTTGGATATGATGTTGTGGTGTAGATTGGATGTCTCAGTGTTGGGTTATTCTAGACTATTGTGCTATGGACTATGGCAGAAAATGCCACGGGTCGAGTGGTGAGGTGCATTAGATTATGTTCTAGCAGAGTGATTTGTATTCCAAAGTCCGGCGGATGGCTAGGGAGGACTGTTTTTCTTAATTGGGCCTTCGTGATGGATGTCAGTGCAGAGGTTTCTACCATTGGTTTAGTTCCTGTGTTGAGGGACTTTTCGGATGCGTTTCTTGTGGCCGGGCATGTTGCTGGGCGAGGTTGTAGATTTCGATATTGATTTGGTGTCGGGCACCGTATCGTACGACTCCGACAGGAGTTGTATTAGTGGAAGGAGCACCTTCAGGCTTCTTGGTAATGAGTTCATTAGTAGGCCGATGTGGATACTTGTTTAGCTTGAGTCGGATTGGTTGGCCCCAAAGTTTTATTGTTAAGGGATAGGTTGATTCGATCGTTAGTGAGCTTGTTAATGATCTGGGAAGGTCTATGAATTGCTTTTGTGCTGCGAGACGTTATGATTTGCTGGTTATGGGCACATGTAGTGCAGTTCTATTGGGGATTTATAGTGAGAGTCGAGCGGGAAGAGTAATTGGGTGTTGCTCGGTAAATGGAGTATTGGTTATGACCTATCGGGTTGCGTGTCGTATGCTATTTGTTCCAGACATCAAATTTTGCGTAGCTGTCAATTTTGAGCATAGTGACTTGAGGTGTTTCATGTGTAACGGTGTTTGGATAGGATCGCGCATTGTGGCGAGGCCACGTGGAGATATGACCTTTTGGGGTAGATTCAGGTTTTCTATTTCTATGATGTGAGACGAGGTCTCAGCCTTGTGTGGTGATGGTATTGATGAGCTTGAGGTACAACTCTTTCGTTTGAGTCATTTTCATGATTTGAGTATATTCAAATCGTTTTTTATTGGTGCGCATATTATGCAAGTTGTGGCTTAGGCCTGTATTGAGGTGTCATATCACCAGAGTGGTGTGTTGGATTCGAGATGATCGTTGGGTTCACTAACGAATACGAACGGATTTGATTTCAGCTTATTGGACGGATAATATTGAGGTTCGGCTCGGAATCTGCTGTGGTATTAGTCAAAAGGGAAGTGGCTTTATTAATGGTTGATCTGAGAAATGGTTACGGTTTATTGCGTGTTTCATTTATCGTTGGCAGTATATGAAAGTGTTAGAATAATACCTTAGTTGATAAGAGGTTTTCTACCGGTATTCGAGTGTTGTGGGCAACTAATGTGAATAGAAGTTATCGTATCGAGTGTTTGGGTTATTTAGGATATCATGTGATTGCACCTGAGGTTGCAGGTATGGGTTATTACAGCTGGTTCGGGTTTATTCTGAATATAGATGTGAAGTTCTGATCTTGTGTATGATTTCGGAAAGTGCAATGTGGTTCAATGGTTTATGGACTAGGTGGATTGTGGAATTTCAGTTATGTTGTGTTATTGGACCTATGCAAGATAGGGTGACGTGGGATCACCCCGGGTATATGCTTGGTAAGGTCATTCAACTATTGGTTGGCTTCTAGGACAACTCTGGGTATGCTCGGGGATGAGCGTTTGTTTAAGTTGGGGAGGATGTGACGACCCGACCCGTCGTCTTAGGAGTTACCACCCCGTTTCCCCCATTTTATGCTTCTTCATGTTTCATTATCAATAATTGGTCTTTTAGAGTTGATTTGGATCGGTTTTGGTAGAAAATGAGACACTTAGTCTCTTTAAGGAAGGCTTGATTTGGAAAAGTCGACCAGAGGTTGACTTATGAGTTATAGGGCTCGGATGTGATTTCCGGTGATTCGGTTAGCTTCGGGGATGATTTGTGACTTAGGAGTGTGATCGGAATTGATTTTGGAGGTCCGGTGTAGAATTAGGCTTAAATTGGCGAAGTTAGTATTTCGGAGAATTCCGGTTGATAGGTGAGATTTTGATCCGAGGGTCGGAATGGAATTCCGAGAGTTGAAGTAGCTTCGTTAGGTGATTTGGGATGGGTGTGCAAAATTTTGGGTGATTCGGAGGTGATTTGGTTGTGTTTTTTATCGAATGCGAGTTTCGGAAGAATTTGAGGAACTTAGGCTCATCGTGCATATTCATTTGCCTTTTTACCTGTATACTGTGGTATTTGTGCCCAAGGGGCGGATTTTTTCGTGCTTATCAGCACTAACCGTTTTGGAATCGTTTTTCGTAATTATTGAAAAGATCATTTTCAAAAAGAGATTTGAACTGAGCCAAGGTATTTCTAAAGGTATCACAGATTTCACTGTTTTCTCATAAACTTGTACCCGGCTTCTATACAGCATGTTGGTTGCTTTACGTGATTTCTGGCTGCTCAGTTATTATTTATTTTTATTACTCACTGAGTTGGAGTACTCACTTTAGTCCCTGCACCTCGCGTGCAGATGCAGGTATTTGTTCACCCGGTAGCGGGTATTGAGCTGGTTGAAGATTTTGCTATCGTAGTTGAGCAAGGTGACCGCCAGCGTTCGCAGCACCGGATTTCTTCCTTTGATTCTAAATTTTATTCTGTATATTATTGGCCTTGTAGTTGTATTTAGACTCCTCTAGATGTTTGTGACTTGTGACACCCCGGTTTAGGCTGTGTTTGGTTATACTTCAGTTAAGTAATATTCTTGAATCATCTTTAAAATTGTTTATTCATGTTATCCATTATTTTGAAAATGGCAAATAGGGTTGGTTGGCTGGCCTTGTCTTCACGAGAGGCGCCATCACGACCGGAACGGGGTTTGGGTCGTGACACACATTGGCCCGTATCAAACGAAAGCCCTGTAAATCAGTCTTGCCATCCCATCTTTGTCTCATTTTTGGAATTGAGTTAGACTGAAAGGAATTCAAAGAAAAATAAATAATGGACAGGACAATGAATTTAAACGAGAGGTATCCCTCTTGGGGAGAGGAAAGAAGGACTTATCTGGGGTACATACAGACTTCAATGAACAGGACATGCCTTTTGGACTGGATGCCTGATCTGTTTAAACCGTCCGACTCTCATAAATTCATCACAACTTCTACTTCAAAATTTGAGAAACCTTGCCAGGATTTTGTCGATGCCGATGGCTGTAAGGATCTTCTTTTCTATCAATGGGGCCCTTTGCAGGTTTTCACTAGCTGACCTCTCTCGTTTCTCTTCTCACCATCGCCTTATTGTTCCCGTGTGGGTTTTCACTAACAAGAACTCTCTCATTTTGATTTTCTCTGCTTACCATCGCCTTACGGTGCCCGTATGGGTTTTTACCAATAAGACTCTCTAATTTTATTTCTCTCATTTTGTTGTATCATATCCAAATAACTCCATCCTCCCATTTTGAACCTCTTTGCCGATTGATCAGAAGGACTTGTACAAGGTTTGGGGTAAAATAAATTTGGATTGAATTACAACTTTGGAACCTTTCAGGCGAAACCATCGCCGAACCATTATAATATCTTCCCCAATTTTATTTTTTGGGGGACTTTTGGCCTTTTATTTTGGTGCGACTGAACTTCAGAGAGAGGCTGCCTACGTATCCTTTCGGAATCAAGTCGAACGTAGTTCAGGAAATATTTATTTTTGTTTTTCTTTTCTTTTTTTTATTTTTTTATTTTCTTTGCCTTTTCTTCCTTTCCTTTTTGTATCTTTCTTTTCTTATTTTTTTCTTTTTTTCCAATTTTTTTTCAATAACACTTTCAGGTTCCAAAGAGGGTAATCAAAGAAGAGTAACCATCTCAAGTGGGTCTGCAAAGGGTTAAGTGTTTGGATAGTGAGAAAGAAACCCTTCGTCATCCCAACCGGAGAATATTAATATTATATAGAGGATCCAACATAGTACCTTTTGGCTACATTTGCATTGACAGTTGTTTCGGGATATTTCTTTCTATATGTGCCAAATACAGCGCACTCTTTTGGCCTTACTCTTGTTGCAATGTATGAAACTTTTAATCTGGATCTAATTTTCCTCCAGCTATTCCGACTCCTTGTTTTATTTCCTTAACTTTATCTTCATTGCGATCTAATCCTTGATTCATTATTTCAAGGTCTGACAGCTTTCAGGATCTGGGCATGAAGTCCGCAAGCATGTCATGTTATTGAAATCTGCATTTAACAGGACTAAAAAGAGAATAAGAAAAATGACAAGATTAAGAAAAGAGACTTTCCTGGATAATGAAATATTAATTTCATTTGATTTTTTTTATGTTTTATTTTTTGATTTTTTTTTTTTTGAATTTCAAAAGATAGAAGGGTTAATATCGGAAAGTAAGACAATAAAGTAAAACATTTGGATCACACCCTGAGATAATCCGGATGCAGAAAGGATAGCAAGACTGGCTACCGAGACTCCCATCTGATGGGAAACTTTCAAGCTTGGCGACCATTTATTGGCTTTTCTTTGTCTCGACAATGGCTGCAATGGCCTTCAGTGCCGGATAAAACTCCTCATCTTTACAAATCATTCCGACTATTGGCCCGATGTTGTAGGCAGGCAGCAGATTGTTCGTCACATCAGGAGCTTCTTCATCCCAGAAAATAATTCTTTCAGTTTCAATCAAATCTTCAATTGACCTTTTGAGGGTCCAACGGTCCTCTGTACTGTGTCCCACTGCTCCAAAATGGTATTCACATATAGCACCAGCTCGGTGCAAGGAGGACTCGGGATTCGGCCTGTTCGGGGCCGCTAACTGCAATAGATCTAGCCTGATTAGTTTTTGGAACAAGCCCGAGTATGATTCATCTAGGGGTGAACTGATTTCTTTTGAAAGGCTCTCTTGAGCGAGGATTGTATTGGAGAATATTTGAATAGGCACTATATGGAGCTTGGTAAGGATGGGTATTTCTGGAAGGTCGAGCTCGATTTTGAGTATAATGTTGTGGCCGCGTGCAAGGTTGCACGTCCATCACTGCATACCAACAAAACCAACCACCTGAACAGAACATGGCCAATTTGCTCCCACCAACAACCTTGTTAGTTTTGAGACATTTAACATATAGGAAATCGCACGTTGGGATGCAATGCACCTAACAGTTAAATGCTTCTACCGTGTGTTTGAATGGTTGCATGTTTCATCCCGGCCTTGACTAGCTCTTTTCACTTTGTACCTATTTTCTTCATTTCCGCCTCTCTTTAATCACTCTTGATGATTTTCTTTTCTTTTTTCTCATTTTTGCCGCTCTTTTATTTTTGCACTCTCTTTTCTTTTTTGTTTGTGTCACTTTTTTATTTTTTGTCACTCTTTTTTTTCTTCTTTTCTTTCCTTTTTACTTAATTTTTTTTCTTATGATCGAATCAGATGGGGATTGCCTACTTATCATGATCTCGCATGAATCAGATCTTGCATAGTTCGGGATGATTGAGAATAGAGCAAATAAGCAAACTATTTTTTATTTACTTTTATAAACTCAGACCAAGAAAGTTTTAAAAAAAAATTTTTTTTTTTTGTTTTTTTTTTTTGGAATTTCAAAAAAAATTCTTTAGAAGAAGAAATGAAATATTTTTTTAATTTTTATTTTGATTTTTCTTTTATTTTTTGAAAGGAAGACTTCTAAAAATTCCTTTTCTTTTGATTGGAACTAAAAAGAAGATATTTTTTTTTAAGAATTTTCATTTGTTTTCTCTTTTTCTAAAGAAGAAAGAAAATATTTTTAAATTTTGGATGTTGCCTCTTAATTTTCAAAAGAGGGACTTTTAAAAAAATATTTTGACTTTCTAAGCTTTTTATTTATTTACAAAAGTACTTCTAAAGAAAAGCAAAATATTTTTGGACTTCAATTTTTTTTAATTTTATTTTTTGACATTTACGAAAGAAATACATTTAAAAAAGGAAAAACAAAATATTTCTCCTTTTTTTTTGGATTCTTCTTTTTTTTTGGGTTTTTTTTTAGAAAAATACTTCAAAATAAAGGAAAAGTATTTCGGATTTTTATTCCATATGAAAGACTTCAGAAAGAAGGAAACTATTTTTGAGTTTAAAAACTTCTTTTTTTTTTAATTTTTTAAGGAAAGATTCCTATAGAAGGAACTAAAGGAAAATATTTTTGGATTTTTGAAATTTGGGGTCGGAACTGATGAGGTTGGCCTACGTATCTCACATCCGGTGAGAATCAGACCTGCGTAGTTCAGTCAGCTTTGACAGAACACGGGAAACATTGCACTGAAAATTTTGGGCTCATTTTGAAATGACTTTTCTTTTAGAATTTCGGCAAAGTTTCAGAATTTTCTAAACACTTACCTCTCACTTTTTTTTCTAGAAGTCGGTCAACATTCAAGCCGAAACTAACAATTGCGCAAGTAGCACGTAAGATGCATCAGGGTGGTCTTTTGATTTGGGTACACATGTCCTAGACGGACTCAACCCCTGTGTTAAGTCCCCAAGGTCAAATGCACGTGATGCAAATAATAGTTCCTACTAGGGATCCGGCATGAGGTTGCGTTATTCTAGGTTTAAAACCTGGGGTTTGTGGTCTATACTTGGGTTACCCGAGCGGACAACTGGGGTCGAGGAGGGAGCAATGTATCGGGAGCACGAAAGTTTGCCCGGCCTTGTTGCTTGCCCATCCTTGATCTATTTGGTATAATTTCTACAGAAAAAGCGGGCCACGTGAATGTGTGCACCATTTTCAGAAGACTTAGAGGGGTGGCATAAGAAGACATTTAAATGCAGTTCAAGTAATATCAAAGCGGTAAATGATAATTAGCACATTAAGTCCACAAAATACAGTAATGTCAACAATAAAGCCAAATAAAAATCACATTAACAAGCTCGAATTCTTGAACCCTGAACCAGAAGTTCTGATTTCTTATTCCTAGCAGAGTCGCCAGAGCTGTCACACCTCCTTTTTACACACCACCCGACGGCGGTGGTATATAACGGTATTTTTCCAATTTAAGTGACATTATTCGAAATGAGATTATTTATTTAAGAATTAGAGTCGTCACTTGAAATATTTTAATTAGTGTCCCAAGTCACCGATTTAATTTAAATCCCAAATCGAGAAAATTTCCACTTTCCTATTCGAAGTCACCAGAAATTCTAAGTAAGGAATTCTGTTAACCCGGGGGAAGGTGTCAGGCACCCCCGAATTCTGTGGTTCTAGCACGGTCGCTTAGCAATTTATACTAGGCTTAAGTTGTTTAACTACTCATTTTTAGGCCTATGTGCATTTATCTTTTTACCGTTTTTAAATCAGTTGAATTATTCGTAATTAAAGAATTGAGTTACGCGCACGTATACTCTTTTCCTTTGGCGCGTCAAAAACCATGTCACGCGAATGTGTCTACAATTAATAACTCTTTGTTTATTTATTAAGAAAGTTTGGTTGAAGTTGCGCGAGCGCATCCCTCGAGTTACTTTTAGAATTATATTCGTATTTATGTTACGCGAACGTATACATAATCGCAATACTAATCTAAATCGGGCCTAAAGCAAACTACGATCATTCAAAATATTTTCTACACTAAGTTATAATATTAATGTGAGGGCTATGACTTATGGAAACGAAGTTGTGGGGAATCATTAGCCCTTTAAATTGGTAACAAACTACTATGAATTATTTACAACTTAAAGAGTTCTTGCTATTCTATTTCAGAGATTTGTTGAAACTACTATAGATGAAATAAAAGAAGTTAAAACAAGAAAAAGTAGACAAATACACTATCAAAAAAATAATAATAATTAATATTTCCGTCTCAAAATATTTGTATTAAATAGTAGGTATTCAAAATGGGCTTCTTATAAATTTACATAATCTTTCCCTTTTTACTAAATAGAATATGGCACCTACCCAATTTGAAGCAACTAAATCGTTCTTGCCACAAATTTGGCATTGAAAGCACATGAAACAAATTAAAAAAGAAAAAGAAAAAAAAAATTATATCCATTCTCTTTATCTTGAGTCCAAACACTAAGCTAACACTAATGAGCACATTGTATTTCATGACTTTATGTAGTTCAACAACTCCTGCAGGCATTAAAGATTTCTAACTAAAATAAAGCAATTAAATAATTTAGCAGAGACAGACAAATATAATATTCAACTAATCCATAGTAAAGATAAATTGAGAATGGACCTTAAATGAAGCGACGATTTTCAATTAAACAAAACTTCCAGCAAAATTCACACAAACGACTATTCCTGACAGATCCTAGATCCAAAATCGACCTTCCACCAGAACCTCGAACTCGAACCGGAACTAGAAACCCGAATCGGCATAGGCTCGAACCCAAAACGACCTCAAACAAACTCTATCTCTGAAACCAAAATTGAAATTGGAAAGGAAGGAGCCGAACCCAAAACAACAAAATTGAAGTTGTTCCAGCTTTTTGGAATTCGATTAAAGCTGCCTCCTTTATTTTTTGTTAGGAATTGCCGCTGTCTCATTTAATGGTGGAAGTTCTTTTAGTAGTTCTGCCCTCTTTTTTATTAGGAATTAGGAATTAAAAGTTGATGTCTTAGGATGAGAAAAGGAGCACAAAAAAATAAACGAAAATTTCCTATTCATAAAGCCAAAGTTGGCACCTCTATGCACAGTGTAGATGTGAAATAGGAAGTCACTTCATACTGTTGTTTACTTCAAAGAAAGAGCTATTAAAATGTAGGTTATAAATCTAAAATCTACAGCTAAAGTAGATGGCTGCTTCTCTTTTTTATGTATGATGCGCTGTTTTTAGCTTTTTGGCTGGGCTAGGTCCAAAATTAGGCCTAAAAATAAGTTGCTCGAGCCCAAGTTTATTCTTTCTTCGCAAACGGGACTAAAATATGACCTCATTTATTAATTAGTCCTACTTAAGTAAAATAACTATTAAAATAAAACTGACCATTAAAATAAATATTTTTTTTGGTATTTTTCAAGATTAAAAATGACTACAACTCATTAATGCAACTATTTTTTTGTAATTTTTATTTTCTTATAATAAAATAAAGTAAAAGAGTCAAAATTAATTAAAATAACTATATTATGCCTAAATTAAATATTTACGTGCTAAAATATAAAAAATCTTGGGCAGGGTCAAAAATCACATGTCTACACTTGGAATGCTTCATCGATGGCAAGACCTTCAATGAAATTTCTGTTAGTAAAAATAGTAAGATTACTACTTTCAGCATCAATATTAATTTGATTTATACCTTCAGCAAAGAGGTCGTGAATAATCACTTGCAATTCCCGAACTTGGGTAATAACAGACTTACTATCTACTATTTTGTAGTCCAAAAACTTTGTAGCAACAAACTTCTTCAACCCGGCATCTTCGGTTTTGTATTTCTTTTCAAGCACAATCCACAGTTCTTTTGACGTTTCCATGCCACTGTAGACGTTATACAAAGCATCCTCCAGTCTGGTTAGAATATAATTTTTGCACAAAAAATCTGAATGCTTCCACGCCTTAATAACGAGAAAGCGTTCAGTTTCTAGAGTTTCATCGGACAGCACGGGAACATCTTCCTTGATGAACTTCTGGAGAATTAGAGTAGTCAAATAGAAGAACATCTTTTGCTGCCAGCGCTTGAAATCAATTTCGAATTTTTTTTTGAGTTTCTCCGTCGATGCCAATGCCGCCGATATCGTTCTGCTTGTTGAGGCATTGGCAGTCACCATTGGAACAACTTGGTTTACATTACCATCAGTCATTTCTGTAAAAGAATGACACAAACAATAAAATCACATAGATTTTAATAGATTACAAAACCACAAAGGTTTTACTCTCTACAAACAATGAGTACAAATATAGAAAATATGTTAAATTCCTTAAGCTTATTATAATTCTGTATTTGTAAACTAATTATGGAAATATAAATGAACATAAACAGAAACGAACATAAATAGAAATGGACAACTAAATATCAGAAAATCAATTCGAGCCTACTGAATTCACAGTGTTTCCTTAAGGAATTTAATCCCCTCTTAATACCCAAGGTTATGGATTATTTCCTACCAGGATAGAATGAATTACACACTGGTGTAGTGGTACTTCAAACCCCAGTGTTTCAGCGAACACAAAGTTCGGTAGCCAATCACGCTTAATGTTGCTTTGTTTGATGTTTAAACTATGTAGAAGAAGGAGGAGAAACTCAGAAAATCGTAGTGAGATTCTGAGTAGAATAGTGTTGTATTTTATAGTCAAAGTTGGGCTGAAATCTGAAGATGTGCAACTCTTCAGAATGACTATTTATGCAAAACGGCCACAGCATAAATGTCATTATATAAATGGCCATTTACTCAACAATAAAGAGAAAAAATTGAAGGGTAGTTAATTTTCTATTACAAAAATAGAAAATTGAAATTTGGATAATTGAATTGGATTTAATATTAATATTTATTTTAGTATTAATATTCTGTTATTAAAATAAATAATTAACAAATAAATTTGGTCCAAAAAATAATCAATCAATCTATCTATCATTTCACCAAATCCAAATACGAATCCGAATCTGAATCCGAATCTGAATCCGAATCTGAATCCGAATTCGAATTCGAATCTGAATCTGAAGCCAAAGTTGAGGCCAAGCCGAGCGACCAAGAGACGACGACGGTGCGAGGCTTTCCTTCTTCTCAACTCTTTAAGAGCTAGAAGAAGAGCAATTGCTTATATACCCATAAAAAACCTATTCCTCTTTCAATATGGGACAATGTCCATTTGCCAAGGGGGAGAACTTAAAATTTTACTCAAAATTTTTATTTTCCTCCATTTTCCATTCACCCACTTTTATGTATTTAATATATTAAATACAAAAAAAACCAACAGTATCTTCCCTATATTTTGAAGTTGAGCATGATGTCTTTATATATTGGATAGCATGTCTTGTGACACCTATGTGACGATCCAAAGGGTCATCACCTATTTTTCTTATTCACTCCGTGCTTCCGAGACCTTGAAAAAATTATTTTTGTCGCATCGAATTGCGTACACAATCCGGACGTGTAGCCGGAAAGCCTAAATGTGAAATTCTGTGATAAATGCTAAAATTTGGTG
The DNA here is from genome assembly GCA_026770625.1 of Nicotiana glauca. Classification (NCBI taxonomy): domain Eukaryota; kingdom Viridiplantae; phylum Streptophyta; class Magnoliopsida; order Solanales; family Solanaceae; genus Nicotiana; species Nicotiana glauca. Next base: position 64,521 of record MU707781.1, read on the forward strand.
TTAAATTGAATACGTTTGACTTTAGTCAACATTTTGGGTAAACAGACCCGGACCCGTAATTTGATGGTCTGAGAGGGTCCGTAGAAAAATATGGGACTCGGGCGTATGCCCGGAATCGAATTTCGAGGTTCCAAGCTCGAGAAATGAATTTTTGAATAAAATTATTTTTCTGAAATTATTAAGGAAATTGGAAATGAAATTTGATTAAAAGACGGTGGTATCATGCCCGTATTTTGGTTCCGGCGCCGGTACAAGTCTTATATATGGTTTAAGCGCTTTCTGTAAACTTTGGATGAAATCGGACGTCGTTCGACGTGTTTTGGACTTAAAACTCTAGATTTGAAAGTTTATGAAGTTTGAGGAAAAACTTGTGACTTTAAGGTTTGATTTGTTGTCTATGATGTTATTTTGGCGATATGATCGCACGGATAAGTCCGTAGGGTATTTTTGAGGTTGTGTGCATATTTGGTTTGGAGGCCCGAGGGCTCAGGTGAGTTTTGGATAGGCGTCGAAGTGCATTTTAAACTTAGGAAAAATCTGGTGCATCAGACCTGTAATTTTCGCATTTGCGAAGCAGGCCTCGCAAATGCGAGCATGGCTTCGCAAATGAGAGGAAGGGTGCATTGGGATGGGGTCGCAAATGCGACTATTGACTCGCAAATGCGTGGGAGCTATTTTCGCAAATGCGACTAAATGTTCACAAATGCGAAGTTCTCACAAATGGCCTGAGTTCGCAAATGCGAACAAAAATCTCGCATCTACCATACATGTAGGGTTCGCAAGTGCGAAACCAACTTCGCATTTCTTATATGTGCAACCCAGCATATTTCATACTTAGTCGAATTTTAAGTCATTTTTCACCCCACTTTCAAAATACAACTCCTTGGGCGATTTTTCAAAAATAAGTTCATTCCAAATCACTTGTAAGTCAATTTTTACTAAATTCTTTCAATCATTAACATCATTTAACATGTTTTCCACCTAAAAGCAATGATTTTCATGGGTGAAATTGGGGGTTTTGGGTAGAACCTAGGTTCTCTAAAAATTGGGGATTTGGACCTCAATTTGAGGTTCGATTTCAAAACAAATTACATATTTGAGTTCGTGGGGGAATGGGTAACCGGGTTTTGGTTCGAACCTCAAATTTTAACCACGTGGGCCCAGGGCAATGTTGGAATTTTTGGGAAAAATTTGGGAAATTCATTTTTATGCATTCAAATTGATTCATTTAGTGTTTATTAAAGTAATTAAGTAATTTGTGGCTAGATTCGAGCGGATTGGAGGTGGAATCACGGCGTAAAGCCATAGTTGAGGCTTGAGCTGAGTTCAAGGCTTTGAGGTAAGTGTTTGGTTTAACCCTAGCTTGAGGGAATAGCAGTTAAGTCTTATTTGCTACTTGCTAATTGTCGAGTATGATGTATAGGCATGGTGACGAGTATCTATACATTGGTGTCTAGCATGACCGTGAGTCCTTATTTTGCGAATAGTTTGGATGTTGTTATGCCTTCCATGCTTAATTGATGACTCCTATATGTTATAAAGAGCCCGTGAAAGAAATTGTGATATTTGAACTTCGCGGAGCATTGGCTCGAGTTGAAATGTAAATTGTGAAGTTATATGAGATAAGTAAACCCTTGGAGCATTGGATCAAGTAGTAATGTGAACTATGAGATGAAAGTGAAAGGAAGAGAAAGAGGTAACGATTTATTCCCTCGCGGGGACATTGTTGATTATTGATGTTGTGCCCTTGCCGGGTTTTCAATTGTTTGCTTGTATTCCCTTGCCGGGGTTTCGATCATTGTTTATTTATTCCCTTGCCCTTGTTTGTGATTGTTGTTTGGGTGAGAAAGAGTGTTAAAGCACGAAGGGTGATGTCGTGCATTGTTTGTTTATGGTAAGGAAAGAGTTTAAAGCACGAAGGGTGATGTCGTGCATTTTTTTGCTTATTATGAGAAAAGAGTGTTAAAGCACAAATGGTGATGTTGTACCGCAGGATGTACCATTCCATGCCGATTATATTGATATATGTGAGGAATGAGAGTAAAAGCACGAAGAGTGATGTCGTGCACATGTTATTGCTTGTTGAGTATGAGAGTAAAAGCACGAAGGGTGATGTCGTGCACTTGTTGATTTCTATTTCATTACATACTATTGAGTTGTGTTGTTTTCCTTTGTTACTGGACAACTCTTATTTGGAAATTTTTATGCTCCCCACAGCATGCTTCCCCTCCCATATTGGTTATCTGTTTTGTATTTCGATTCCGCTGTATATATATATATATATATATAACTGCATAGGTTTATGTGGTAGTCTGGTCTAGCCTCGTCACTACTTTGCCGGAGTTAGGCTAGACACTTACCAGCACATGGGGTCGGTTGTGCTGATACTACACTCTATGCTATTTTGCACAGATCCAGTTTTTGAGTAGCAGCAGCAGCATTAGTGCGGGAGCAAGCCTTCAGTCCAGCGAGACCCGAGGTAGGCTTGCAGGCGTCCGCAGGCCCGGCGTCTCCCTTTTCCTCTCATTTAGTCTATTATCTCATTTTGTTCTAGAAAAATAGTTTATGTTTTCTTTCAGACCTTGTATTTAGTATTCTCAGTAGTTCGTGAGTATAGTGACGCCAATCTTGGGTAGAGGATTTGTTGAACTTTTTGCTTTGCTATTCAGTTTTATTTAATTCTAATACTTCCGCTTATCATTATTGAATCTCATTGTTTATATATTATTGTCGAAGAATCGTTAAAAGTATTTGTATAATAATGAAAAATTAATCAAGTTTGGCTTGCCTAGCTTCCATAAGTAGGCGCCATCATGACTCCCGAGGGTGGAAAACCTGGGTCGTGACAAGTTGGTATCAGAGCTCTAGGTTAGATAGGGCCCACAACTCACGGACGAGCTTAGTAGAGTCAGAGGGATCGGTACGGAGACATCTATATTTATCCCTAGAGGCTACAGAGTTAGGAAAAGTTTCACATTTGTTCTTTCTTGTCGTGCGGTTTGGTTTCTCAATGCTAATCGAATTTCTACTCTGTTCTTTCGTGGATGGCGAGAACACGCGCTTCCTCATCTTTTGATCAGCAGTCCGAGCCCCGGGTAACTCCCTCTATGGGCAGAGGACGAGGTCGTGCTAGAGGCCGAGGTAGGGGCAGAGCTCAGCCCCGAGCAGCAGCACCAGTGGCGGGGCCTCCGGTCGACTTTGACGAGGAGGTTTCGGCCCCGGCCCCAGCCCCAGCAATTTCGGTGGGCCCAACTCAGGTCCCAGAGGGGTTTATTGCTACCCCAGTTCTTCAGGATGATTTGGTCCGATTGGTGGGCCTCATGGAGAGTGTTACCCGAGCAGGTTTGCTTCCTGTGGCACCAGTTGTCTCTCAGGCTGGAGGAGGGGCCCAGACTCCTACTACTCGTACTCCAGAGTAGGTAGCTCCTCAGGGTCAGGCTCCAGCAGTTCAACCAGTTGGAGCAGCTCAGCCGGGTGTGGTAGCCCAGGTAGGTGATGGGGCAACTATGCCTGTCGATGCTTTGTGGAGAATTGATAGGTTCACCAAGTTCTTTACTACTACTTTCAGCGGTGCACCCACCGACGATCCTCAGGATTATTTGGATAGCTGCCATGAGGTTCTTCGGAACATGGGTACTGTTGAGTCCAATGGAGTTAATTTCACTGTACTTCACTTATCTGGATCCGCCATGACTTGGTGGAGGGATTTCTGTTTAGCTAGACCAGCAGGGTCTCCAGCCTTGACATGGGATCAGTTTTCAGTGTTGTTTCTGGAGAATTTTCTCCCTATCACACAGCATGAGGCCTACCGGAGGCAGTTCGAGCGTCTCCGTCAGGGATCCATGTCAGTCACCCAGTACGAGACCAGGTTTATTGAGTTGGCTCGCCATGCTACTGTCATACTCCCCACTGAGAGGGAGAAAGTGAGACGGTTTATTGATGGACTCATCCAGCCTATTCGTCTCCAGATGGCTAGAGAGGCAGGGAGTGATATTACTTTTCAGGAGGCGGTCAATGTGGCCCGGAGGATCGAGATGGTATTACCATAGGGGGTGGTCATAGAGCAGACAAGAGACCCCGTCAGTCAGGCCAATTCAGTGGTTCATCATCTGGGTGCAAAGATTCATATGATAGGGGTCAGCCTTCCAGGCCTTTCTAGTCAGCCCTCCAGGTTTCTCAGAGTGCCCCAGGTGATCATGGTTTCTATGGGCATTATTCTGATCAGCAGCCATTCAGTGCACCGCCAGCTCCTATCAGTGCGTCGCCGCTTCAGAGTTTCCGTGGAGGCCATTCAGGTCGACAGGGACAGCAGAATCAACAGCCGAGGGCTTGTTACACTTGTGGTGACACGGATCATATTGCTAGATTTTGCCCTCGAGCACCAATCAGTTCTCAGCACCAGGGTTCTCGTGCCATGGTTCAGGCACCAAGTGCTCCACAGCCAGCCCAGCTAGCTAGAGGTGGGGGTAGAGGTACTAGAGGTGGAGGTAGAGGTTATAGAGGTGGATCTTAGACCGCCAGGGGTGGAGGTCAGCTAGCAGCAGATCGACCTTGGGATATGGTTCAGGGTGCTGGGGCCCAGCCCTGTTGTTATGCTCTTCAGGCCAGGCCTGAGGCTGAGGCTTTAGATGCAGTCATCACAGGTACGGTTCTGGTTTGTGATCGAGATGCTTCGGTACTATTTGATCCAGGGTCTACGTATTCATATGTTTCATCTTATTTCGCACCATGCTTGGTCATGCCTAGTGATGTATTGGGTGTTCCTGTATATGTATCTATACCGGTGGGTTACTCTATCGTAGTCGACCGAGTCCATCATTCGTGTGTTGTAGTGAGATGGGGTCTTGAGACCCATGTAGGCTTGTTGCTCTTAGATATGGTTAACTTCGATATCATATTGGGTATGGATTGGTTATCACCCTATCACGCTATATTGGACTGCCATGCCAAGACTGTGACCTTAGCGTTGCCGAATATGCCTCATTTAAAGTGGAGAGGCACTCCAGGTTATTCTACCCGCAGCATCATTTTGTACGTGAAGGCTCATCGCATGGTCGAGAAGGGGTGTCGGGCTTATTTGGCCTATGTTCGTGATTCCAGTGTTGAGGTTCCTCCTATAGATTCTGTGCCTATTGTTCGGGAGTTTCCAGATGTTTTCCCTTCAGACCTGCCGGGTATGCAACCCGACAGGGACATTGATTTCTATATTGATTTGGCTTCGGGCACCCAGCCTATTTCTATCCCGCCATATCGTATGGCCCCGCCGGAGCTAAAGGAGTTAAAGGACTAGTTGCAGGATTTGCTAGAGAAGGGTTTTATTAGACCTAGTGTTTCACCTTGGGGCGCGCCAGTGTTATTTATCAAGAAGAAGGACGGATCGATGAGGATGTGCATAGATTACAATCAATTGAACAAGGTAACGATTAAGAATAAGTATCCACTGCCAAGGATTGATGATTTGTTCGACAAGCTTCAGGGTGCCAGGGTATTCTCCAAGATCGACTTGCGATCTGGCTACCATCAGTTGAGGATTAGGGCATCCGATGTCCCTAAGACAGCTTTCCACACTCGGAATGGGCATTATGAGTTCTTGGTCATGTCATTTGGATTGACCAATGTCCCAGAAGCATTTATGGAGTTGATGAACCGAGTGTTGAGGCCATATTTGGACATGTTCGTGGTAGTCTTTATTGATGATATTTTGGTGTACTCCCGCAGCCAGGAGGAGCACGAGCAGCACCTTAGAGTGGTTCTTAAGACTCTGAGGGATAGTCAGTTATATGCCAAGTTCTCCAAGTGTGAGTTCTGGATGAGTTAAGTTGCATTCCTGGGTCACGTTGTATCAGTAGAGGGTATTCAGGTGGACCCGAAGAAGATTGAGGCAGTAAAGAACTGGCCTAGACTAGCATCAGCTACAGAGATTCGGAGTTTCTTGGGATTGGCAGGCTACTACCGTCGGTTTGTGGAGGGGTTTTTATCTATTGTAGCCTCGATGACCAGGTTGATCCAGAAGGGCACCCAGTTCAGATGGTCGGGCGAGTGTGAGGCGAGCTTTCAGAAGCTCAAGACAACTTTGACTACGACACCGGTGTTGGTTTTGCCCATAGGATCTGGGCCTTATACCATTTATTGTGATGCTTCCCGTATTGGGCTTGGTGCAGTGTTGATGCAGAATGGCAAGGTTATTGCCTATGCTTCGAGGCAATTGAAGATTCATGAAAAGAACTATCCAGTGCACGAATTAGAGTTGGCAGCTATTGTTCACGCCTTTAAGATTTGGAGGCACTATTTGTATGGCGTGGCATGTGAGGTGTTCACTGATCATAAGAGCCTTCAGTACTTGTTCAAGCAAAAGGAGTTGAATCTGAGGCAGAGGTGGTGGTTGGATTTGTTGAAAGACTATGATGTCACCATTTTATATCATCCGGGGAAGGCCAATGTGGTAGTCGATGCTTTGAGTAGGAAGTCAGCCAGTATGGGTAGTCTTGCTTATATTCTAGTCAGTCAGAGGCCGCTTGCTTTGGATGTTTAGGCTTTGGCCAATGAGTTCGTGAGACTGGATGTTTCTGAGCCCAGTCGTGTATAGGCTTGCACGATCGCCCGTTCTTCATTATTGGAGCGTATACGTGATCGGTAGTTTGATGATCCCCATTTGTGTGTCCTTAGAGACACGCTGCAGAGTGGAGGTGCCCAGCAGGTTACCTTAAGTGATGATAGAGTTTTAAGATTGCGGGCCGAGTATGTGTGCCTAATGTGGATGGACTTCGAGAGTTAATATTGGAGGCTCCTCATAGTTCCCGGTACTCTATTCACTCGGGCGTCGTGAAGATGTATCAGGATTTGCGGTAGCATTATTGGTGGCATAAAATGAAGAAGGATATTGTTGCATATGTGGCTCGGTATTTGAATTGTTAGCATGTTAAGTATGAGCATCAGAGGCCTTGTGGTTTGTTTCAGAGGATTGAGCTTCCCGAGTGGAAGTGGGAGCGGATGGTTTGTTTCAGAGGATTTAGCTTCCCGAGTGGAAGTGGGAGCGGATTACTATGGACTTCGTTACTGCACTTTCTTTGACTCGGAATAAGTTCGATGCAGTTGGGGTCATTGTTGATAGGCTGACCAAGTCAGCGCATTTTATTCATGTGGCAGTCTCCTATTCATCCGAGAGATTAGCTGAGATTTATATCCGGGAGATTGTTCGCCTTCATGGTGTGTCGGCATCTATCATTTCGTATCGGGGTACGCAGTTTACCTCGCGCTTCTAGATAGAATTTCAGCAAGAGTTGGGCACACGGGTTGAGCTGAACACAGCATTTCAACCCCCAGACGGACGGTTAGTCCGAGCGGACTATTCAGATTTTGGAGGATATGCTTCGAGCTTGTGTTATTGACTTTGGAGGTTCGTGGGATCAGTTCTTACCTTTAGCGGAGTTTGCCTACAACAACAGCTACCAGCCGAGCATCCAAATGTCTCCTTACAAGGCTTTATATGATAGGCGGTGTCGGTCTCCGGTTGGATGGTTTGAGCCGGGAGAGGCTCGATTAATAGGTACGGATTTGGTTCAAGAGGCCTTGGACAAGGTCAAGATCATTCGGGATAGGCTTCGTTCAGCTCAGTCCATGAAAAAGAGCTATGCAGATCGTAAGGTTCGAGATGTAGCTTTCATGGTTGGTGAGTGGGTATTACTCCGAGTGTCGCCTATGAAGGGCGTGATGATGTTTGGGAAGAAGGCCAGGCTTATCCCTAGGTTCATTGGTCCGTTTGAGATTCTCAATCGAGTGGGAGAGGTGGCCTATAGACTTGCACTGCCGCCTAGCTTATCAAACGTGCATCTAGTTATCCACGTATCCATGCTTCGGAGGTATCACGGCGATCCAGCCCATGTGTTAGATTTCAGCACTGTCCAGTTGGACAAAGACTTGTCTTATAAGGAGGAGCAGCTAGCTATTCTAGACCGGCAGGTTCGTCAGTTGAGATCCAAGAGTTTTCCTTCTGACCGTGTTTAGTGGAGAGGTCAGCCTCCTGAGGCGTCGACCTGGGAGTCCGAGTCTGATATGCGGAGTCGTTATCCTCATCTTTTTTCCGACATAGGTACTTCTTTCTTTTGTCCGTTCGAGGATGAACGGTTGTTTTAGAGGTGGAGAATGTGACGACCAAAAAGGTCATCACCTATTTTTCTTATTCACTCCGTGCTTCCGAGGCCTTGAAAACCTTATTTTTTATTGCCTCGAATTGCATGCGCAGTCCGGGCATGTAGCCAGAAAGCCTAAATGTGAAATTCTGTGAAAATGCTAAAATTTGGTATTAAAATGAATAAGTTTGACTTTGGCCAACAATTTGGGTAAACATACCCAAACCCATGATTTGATAGCCTCAGAGGATCCCTAGAAAAATATGGGACTCGGGCGTGTACCCGGAATCGAATTCCGAGGTTCCAAGCCCGAGAAATTAATTTTTGAGTAAAATTGTTTTTCTGAAATTATTAAGGAAATTGGAAATGAAATTTGATTAAAAGATGGTGGTATTGGGCCCGTATTTTTGTTCCGGCGCCCGGTACAAGTCTTATATATGGTTTAAGCGCTTTCTGTAAAGTTTGGTTGAAATCGAACGTCGTTTGACGTGTTTCGGACTTAAAACTCTAGATTTGAAAGTTTATGAAGTTTAAGGAAAACTTGTGATTTTAAGGTTTGATTTGTTGTTTATGATGTTATTTTGGCGATTTAATCGCATGGATAAGTCTGTAAGGTGTTTTTGAGGTTGTGTGCATATTTGATTTGGAGCCCCGAGGGCTCGGGTGAGTTTTGGATAGGCGTCGGAGTGCATTTTAAACTTAGGAAAAATCAGGTGCATCAGACCTACAATTTTCGCATTTGCAAAGCAGGCCTCCTCGGAGTGCATTTTAAATGTGAGCCTGGCTTCGCAAATGCGAGGAAGGGTGCACTGGGTTGGGGTTGCAAATGCGACTAGTGGCTCGCAAATGCGAGGGAGCTGTTTTCGCAAATGCGACTAAATGTTCGCAAATGCGCAGTTCTCCCAAATGGCCTGAGTTCGTAAATGCGAACAAAAATCTCGCATTTTCCATACCTGTAGGGTTCGCAATTGCAAACCCAACTTCGCATTTCCCATATCTGCAGCCCAGCATATTTCATACTTAGTCGAATTTTAAGTCATTTTTTACTCCACTTTCAAAATACAACTCTTGGGCAATTTTTCAAGAAAAAGTTCATTCCAAATCACTTGTAAGTCGCTTTTTACTCAATTATTTCAATCATTAACATCATTTAACATATTTTCCACTTAAAATCTATGATTTTTATGGGTGAAATTGGGGGTTTTGGGTAGAACCTAGATTCTCTAAAAATTAGGGATTTGGACCTCAATTTGAGGTCCGATTTCAAAACAAATTACATATTTGAGTTCGTGGGGGAATGGGTAACCGGGTTTTGGTTCGAACCTCAAATTTTAACCACGTGGGCCCAGGGCAATGTTGGAATTTTTGGGGAAAATTTGGTAAATTCATTTTTATGCATTCAAATTGATTCATTTAGTGTTTATTAAAGTAATTAAGTAATTTGTGGCTAGATTCGAGCGGATTGGAGGTGGAATCACGGGGTAAAGCCATAGTTGAGGCTTGAGCTGAGTTCAAGGCTTTGAGGTAAGTGTTTGGTTTAACCCTAGCTTGAGGAAATAGCAGTTAAGTCTTATTTGCTACTTGCTAATTGTCGAGTACGATGTATAGGCATGGTGACGAGTGTCTATACATTGGTGGCTAGCATGACCGTGAGTCCTTATTTTGAAAATAGTTTGGATGTTGTTATGCCTTCCATGCTTAATTGATGACTTTTATATGTTATAAAGAGCCCGTGAAAGAAATTGTGATATTTGAACTTCGTGGAGCATTGGCTCGAGTTGAAATGTAAATTGTGAAGGTATATGAGATAAGTAAACCCTTGGAACATTGGATCAAGTAGTAATGTGAACTATGAGATGAAAGTGAAAGGAAGAGAAAGAGGTAATGATTTATTCCCTCGCCGGGACGTTGTTGATTATTGATGTTGTGCCCTTGCCGGGTTTTCAATTGTTTGCTTGTATTCCCTTGCAAGGGTTTCCATCATTGTTTATTTATTCCCTTGCCCTTATTTGTGATTGTTGTTTGGGTGAGTAAGAGTGTTAAAGCACAAAGGGTGATATCGTGCATTATTTGTTTATGGTAAGGAAAGAGTGTAAAGCACGAAGGGTGATATCGTGCATTGTTTTGCTTATTATGACAAAAGAGTGTTAAAGCACGAAGGGTGATGTCGTGTCGCATGATGTACCATTCCGTGCTGATTCTATTGATATATGTGAGGAATGAGAGTAAAAGCACGAAGGGTGATATCGTGCACATGTTATTTCTTGGTGAGTATGAGAGTAAAAGCACGAAAGGTGATGGCGTGCACTTGTTGATTTATGTTTCATTACATACTATTGAGTTGTGTTGTTTTCCTTTGTTACTCGACGACTCTTATTTGGAAATTTTTTTACTCCCCACAGCATGCTTCCCCTCCCATATACATATATATATATATATGAAACTGCACAGGTTTATGTGGTAGTCTGGTCTAGCCTCGTCGCTACATCGCGGGGGTTAGGCTAGACACTTACCAGAACATGGAGTCGGTTGTGTTGATACTACACTCTGTGTTATTTTACACAGATCCAGGTTTCGAGCAGCAGCAGCAGCATCATTAGTGCGGGAGCAGGCCTTCAGTCCAGCGAGACCCGAGGTAGGCTTGCAGGCGTCCATAGGCCTGGCGTCTCCTGTTTCCTCTCTTTTAGTCTGTTGTCTCATTATGTTTGAGAAAAATAGTTTATATTTTCTTTCAGACGTTGTATTTAGTATTCTTAGCAGTTTGTAAGTACAGTGACACCAGTCTTGAGTATAGAATTTGTTGAACTTTCCGCTTTGCTATTCAGTTTTATTTAATGCTAAGACTTCTGCTTATCATTGTTGAATCTCATTGTTTATATATTATTGTCTAAGAATTGTTAAAAGGATTTGTATATTAATGAAAAAGTAATCAAGTTTGTCTTGTCTGGCTTCCACAAGTAGGCGCTATCACGACTCCCGAGGGTGGAAAATTCGGGTCGTGACAACCTATATCTAAATGCTTAATATCTTGCCGCTCCGTGAATAATTACATTGTTTGAGGTTCAAAATGGGATCGTCCTTAGTGAGGCATGTTCCCTATCTGGTGAGGTTTTTGTGTAGTCCAAGTATTGTACTTGTGTCTAGAACTTGTCCGGTATGTGAGTTGAAGCAAAATTTTAGATGATGCTCGGTTTGAGAAATGATTTTAGTTTTTCTTTGATATTTTTTAGCTTAATTGCTTATCACAAATAAAATTTATCCCTAGTTGCCCTTTTTGAGCCTATAGACTTTTATTTGACATCCACATTACAAGCCTATACCTTTATGTTCTTAAAAGATATTATTGTGATCCTTTTACCTCTTAAAGTACTTTAACTATGAAATGAGCGTTAAAAGAAGTAAGGATGGGATTTGGATGGCTTTCGAGTGGAATCATTGAAAGGGAGAAAGATGCACTTATTTTGTAAAATAAACACCACTAGCGATAATGAAAAAAATAGTTGAAAAAAAAAGAATAGAAAAATCTGAAAAAAGGAAAACAAAATGTAGATGAATAAATTGTTTTCTTGTTCTTGCTATTGGGATGTAAATTAAGGTAGTTCTTAAAGAAAGAGGAAATATTTTTGGGGGTGATATTGTTTATGAAGTTGAAGTTAGATTGAGAAAATATGCATTTAAAGTTGATAACGTGATGTGTTAAAGTGCTTAGAAAGGTTTGTCACTATTCCTAAATATATCCTACTCGTCCCTTAGCCTACATTACAACCTTGAAGTCTTAATTGATCCTAGATTTGGCTAACCTAGATTAGTAGAGATTTACACTACGGGCAAGCTTATGGTATGACCACGCGATGCACATGAACTCTTTGTGAGAGTGAGTCAATTTTTTTTAATTGTGTGAAGTCCTTAAATTATGTTCAATTACATATTTGAATCTGTGGAGTACTTTGATATTCACTCTTTTGCTTTTGGTGAAGGCACTTGATCTCATGACGGAGTGGTGATATTGTACACTTTCTTTTGTTGGGTGAGTTTGTGAGAGGTGATTGTGGAGAGGTTGCTTGAGTTGGTTGAATAACATTTTATATACTTGGGCTAGTTTGAAAACGAGAAGAATGTGAAATTCGTTTGTTCATGCTTAATTGTCGATATCGATCATAGTCCAAAGGTAGGGTGTTTGATTGAATTAATTGTGAAGTGCTCTTTCATTGTAACAAGTATGTTTTGGGGGATTAATATAGTTCCATTGCTCGAGGACGAGCAAGACCTAAGTGTGGGGTATTGATAATAGGATTAAAGTATGTATATTTTGATATATATCGCCTAGAATTTGGCTCATGTCTTGATGATTTGAGATGTTTAATATGATGATTTGTGATCATTTATGGTATTTCTATGTGTAGGAATCATTCGGGTGCAATTTGGGACGAAATGACGCGAATTAGAGCAAAATTGGAAAGAAAAAGCAAAAAGTAAAATTTGAGGGCCACAGCCAGCATGGGGCGCAATTTACAGAACTAAAATATATTGGGCGCCAGGGTCAACGCCCCACGCTACCCTGGACATTCGGAACGTGAAGTTGTCCTTTTTCGACTAGGACTCGGTTATTTTAACCCCAAGGCGCCCCCAACTGATATAAAAGCCAACTTAAACCTATTTTGAGGGGGGGCATGACTTTGAGAGGAGAACAAAAGAGCCAAACACTCGGGAGCACAGATTTGATCAATTTTTTCATCCCTTTTCTTGTACTCATTGATTTTATGTTTGAAAATATTATTTTTGATGATTGTATGAACATGAGTGCCTAAGAACCCTATTGTTCTAAGGTCATGGGTAAAATATGAATGTTGATGGTTGAAGTTTAATTTGACGAAGTTGATTTTATCATATTGGGTTGTTTATTTAATTCTATTTTAATTATTTTGTTGAGTAGCTAACAGTGAAATAATATCTATGAATCTAGAGTTTAACTCAAAAGTGGGAACTCTAGATTTCATATAGAATTAAATAGAGCAAGTTTTTAAACCTGGGCATCGGGGAACGGATTCACAGTTAGGATAGACATATACCTAATTGCCTTGCTTGGTTGAAATATAGGAATTGTAAATACATTCTCGTTAATCTTAATTCTATAGACATATAGGCATTAAGTTAACTAGAATAGGCGAGTAAGGACTCGACAGATTCTTATGAGTAATATCAACCCTGTCAATCAACAATCCAGATAAATCAATTAGTCATTTTGAGCTAAGAACGCAACATGATTGTTAGCTAACCCGTGGCCCTAGAATATCCTCTCCTACTGAATGTTATTTGAAATTGCTATTTGTTCCGGTTGATTTCTAGTTAATTCATTGCTTGATAATTTTAGGTAGTAAATTAGTCATTTCTATATTTTGTGAGAAATCTCTTGAATGGATAAGGTAATTGAATTTAAATCAGTCAATAGTTAATCTCAAGTCTTCGTGGGGACGATATTCTACTCACTACTCAATTACTTGACGACCGCGTATACTTACATAAGTGTGTCTGGTCGCAACGAGTTTTTTTAATGTAGTTATTAGGTCACAGTCACACCCATTGATGCTTAAACCTTAATCTAGAGCATTTAGATATGGCATTTTTTTTTTGAGAAAATATATCACATTTTTTTCTTGTTAAAGTTAATTTTCCAGAAAATGTTTGAGCGAATGTCGTTTGAAATTTTATGAGCATAAGTTAGATAAATGGGATTATAATCCGTGAAGTTACTGCAAGGATAATATCAAAATTCATCCAGGATTTTACAAAGCCACTAAAATTCAAGTTTCAACAATTAACTCGAAATTTTCACAATAAAAGAGTATTTGTGATTTGTAGAAATAAGTAGAATAGAAATAGATAAGAATATGAAGTTGTCGTTCATAATGGAGAAAGTTATTTTTGCGGGGAGAGCGTCGGAGACATCTTTATCTGAGGAGAAGGCTTCATCATCCGGCTCCTCATAAATGATGTTAGGATCGGTCTGGACTTTCGCCATCAAGGGTGCATCATTCGGGTTGTTTCACCTAGCTGCACGACGCTTGTATTTTGTGGGGCCACCAATAACTCTTCTACGCTTAACTGACATAACAATAATTCAAATATGTGAAACGCCCTTTTAAAATGCGTTTTACTTCCAAAAATTTGAGTCCCCAAGATTGGGCATTAGCTCATTTAAAGGCGTTAAGGATTTTGCAAAAATTCATTCAGAAACAAGTTCAACACCTGATAATTTTTTTCTTTTTGCTAAATTCTCAAGCTCTTTTTCATAATGTCTGAATAGCGAAAAGTAATTTATTATATTGGGGGTTGAGGTTGTGGTGGAGAATAACTCAGTGAGCTATAGTTTATCTCCACAGAGTCATGTTAAGTTTCCACTTACGATGGAGTAAGATAGGCATGTATTCTTGTTATGCAATAAAATGAGGTGGAGCAAACGTTCGGTGAATCTTAATATAACGGGAAGATATTCGTATTCTATGACTCTGCAAGGGGTTGCTTGTTACGCTGATTTTGACATCGAGGATGATGAAACTCTGAGAGATATTTTTGGGACACCGGATTAATATTGGGAACTTATTTTGATAAAAATATTGTAAATGTACGTGAAGATTAAAGACATTTGCAATAATGAGGTTGCGCAAAGCAGGGATAACCCTCAATCATCGGGTGGTTATTCTGGAGTAGTTTTAGCCGAACAGGTTCCGGCTGAAAGATTTTCGCTAGATCTAAACTTATCTCCACGGGCGAACGAGGAGGAGAAACAATTTCTCTCCTACTTTACATAATCCACAAGACGATTGGTAAACTTCAATTTTCCTTTTTGTTATAATGTTTATTTTTGTTGTATTGAATTTGTATTAACACTCATATATTCCACGTGGGGTACCGTCCAGATATGAATTTTACAAGTTATAAACCCACGCCTAGTTGGAATATGCGTAGTTTTGGTGTGTTGGATCACGGTGGTCCATCCAAGAGTCATAAACAACAAGATAATGTTCATCATAGAATGTCAACACATTACGGCTTCTAAGTGAAGTGATATAGCTATATGTAAAGTATTTATCAATTTGAGTAGCTTATTATTTTGTTGTTTGTGCAGTGAAATCGAGCAACTTAATGGTCTTGTCCTCACTTAGTTGCCCGTAGACGACGCATTTACTAGGGATTTGGAAGATGCGCAGAGTCAAGAAGATAATAGTGATTATAACAACAATGCCAACGAGTCTAGAGATAAAACACCTTTCCCTAACGAGGATGATGAGGAGGAGGAAGAGAGTTCCGAAACTAAGATGACGAGGGAGCATGCTCCATCTCCCGTTAGACCAAGAGTGTACGAGTCTCACGTGCCATTTCATTCAAGGCATATTTCGTACCTTGATCATTTGCCAAGTATGCCAAATGTGGATTCCCTCACAAAGGATCTTGACGAAATTTGGACAGCAATGTGGGATGAGTCTAAACCAATGGTGCTGGTAAAAGTGCATGCTTTTTCCTGAGAAAGCTCACCTAACAACGGCTGCAAAAATGTACAGCGTAAGAGAGTGTCGGGAGATGTTTGGTATGGGAGTCAAGTCCGGATGTATACAAGGTTGTTTGCCGTAGATGGTTTATGGTTTGTCATTGGATGTTGCATGCGAGTAAGAAGGAAATAGGGTTGTGGAAAGTGGGTAAATATATTGGCACCCACAATTGTGAAATGGACATATTCAATGGGAATCACTTCAACTTGGATGTTGACTTGATTTCTCTTCAACTGATTCCACATATTGAAGGGTCCATAAGATACAAGATCAAAGAGTGTATTACATCCGACCACTAGGAATATGGGTATACTATTACCAAAAGAAAGGTATATCTCGGCACAAACGTGCATTTAAAATTATTTATGGTGACTGGTATAAGTCATTTGCATCTCTACCCAGGTACATGGCCGCATTGAAACACTTTAACCCCGGGGCTGTTCTTGAATGGAAGCTTGAATGGAGTGCAGGAATACCGGAATATATATTCAGATAGTGTTCTGTGCATTTAAATCAGAAATTGATGGTTTTGTGCATTGACGTCCGATAATTTCCATAGATGGTACTCATGTCTATAGAAAGTATGATATTAAGTTGTTGATCGTCGTTGTAGTAGATGCCAATGGACAAATATTTCCACTAGTTTTTTCCATCTTTGCCAATGAAAGCCAAGATACGTGGACGTTATTTTTGAACCACTTAAAGCAGCACGTTGTCAAACAACGTTCAGGTATTTGTCTAATATCTGATCGGCATAGTGGTATATTAAGTTCTGTAGAGCATTTGCGGGAACATCAGGAACCCTATGTATACCACCATTACTGTGTAAGGCATCTGAAGGCTAATTTCATGAAGAAATATCCCAACAAGGACTTGCATAATTTAATATGGATGGCTGCAACTAATCACCATCAATGCAAATTCAGGAGGCGCATGGAATCGATCAGACAGTTAGACGAAAGAGCTTATCACCGGTTGATGCGACATAATCTTAATAGGTGGACATTGCATGCGAATGATGGCTGGCGATGGGGAACCCTGACTATAAATGTGTCAGAGTCTTTCAATGGGTTATTGAAGTCTGTACGTGGATTGTCTGTCACTGCCATGGTATGGATGTCATTCAAACATATGGTGGAGAGGTTTGTTGAAAGGCATAGAGGTGCATTAGAATTGATGGAGAGGGGTGTTGAATTTATGCCAATACCAATGAAAAGATTTGAGAAATCAAGAAGGAGAATATGAAAGAGTCTTCGCAGTATTATCATGATTTTACCAAAAACAGTGGGAATATGAACGAGAAATTGCAGAGTTGAAGGAGAAACTAAAAGAGGCGGAAGAAGAAAAAGATAAGCTGGAAGAGAAATTTAAGTGGTTGGAGCAGAGAATAATAGGCGGTCGTGATTAAACAATGACATGTGTATGTTGAGTATACTACTTTATCTTTATGTTTCCAGTGTCATGTATTTTCATTAGTTGTATTGAACTTAAATTATGTTAAGTTGCTATGGGTGTTGTAGTATTAAAATAAATAAGAAACAAGGAAATAAAAACATAATGTGCATATTATGTAAACATAAATCATTATTGTTATTATTTACATAAAATACAAAAGAAATTAACGTGTCCCACAACATGTGTGCTTCAATGCAGCCGATGTCCTGAGGCGCATCCTATCCCTACCCCCCACCCCCGAATACACTATCAGGATCATCCTCATCACGTCGCCTCTTTATCGCAGGATGCGCTGCAGCATGATCATTAGTAGTGCTGGCAGGATCAGTAGAAGGGGTCGTCGGTCCATCAACAACTTACAGAAGAATAAGCCAGCTCAGTATATGAAAATATATATTAGTAATGTACGTGTTAAGTCAAAAAAAAATTGACTTACCATTGTCTCGTCGGGCTCCTCAATATAAGCATCCATCGCATCTTGGTCAGCATCGCACAAAGTAGCCTCCGTGATGGGTGGGGATGAAGCCTTAATAAGAAAATTATAAAGTTTTTTATGGTGAATCAATGAGATAAAAATAAATGTAAATTTAATAGTAATAAAAACATACTTGCACCTGCGAAAGATCCCCAGCACCCGTTGACGATGAGCCATAACTTAGCCGGTGCCCACCATCCACATCTCGAGTCGACCGATCCTCAACAGTGATTGATGGGCTTGAAAAGTACTACTCCCAATCAACTCCGGCAATGCTCGTGCCCATGATCAACAATGGATCTGAAAGGGTCACCTGCGATGCTACTGGAGTGAACGACAGTTGAACTCTGAATGACGGCAGATCAACTCCAACATCCTCGTCTGGCTGATGGAGGTCACCCGGCAGATCAGCTCCAACATCCTCAACAGGTGCCTCAATGCCCTCTTGCTTGGGACCACTTCCTCGCCGGCCCCCACGACCCCGTGGGATAATCGTGCCTCGTGAGGCACATCTGCCTCGTGGGACAGCCTTTCCTTGTGCTCCCCTCGCTTGTATAACATGCCTACCTCAATGGTAGTGCTCTGGCGCCATATAAGCAGGGACGTACACTAAGCGCTCATCCTCTCGGGCTCGATGCAGTGTCTAGGCAGCCAGCTCTGTAACCTGCCGGCCATACTCGTGCAAAAATGGCCGCTCCTTTGCCAGCATGTTGATGCATTTGCAGTCCCAACTAGTGGAATAAATGTAGGCCAATATCCTGCACAATATGTAAAATATAAATTATGGAACGCTAGGCCACAGTTAAAAGTAAGATACCAAATAACATACCATTGCCTCATGCCTCCCGGCGCATGGAACGTACCGACCGCCAGCTTGATGAATGGGATTCCCGACAAAAAGTCAGGTAATTCTATGGTACCAGCCCATATAATCATGCTCAACATTCGGCCGACTCAGTGAAGGGGGGAGCGGAATCAGGTTAGATCACCGCTCCCAAGTATCGATTTGCTCCTCTAGCTATGCCAAATATGCGTCGTCCACTCTAGAACGATCATCCTGCCGGTAGTGTGTGGTCTGCTAGGTGGGCGGTGTCGATACGAGCTGCGGACGGACAAACTGGCGAAGTACCCACTCGGTATCATGATGCTCCACAATATCAAGGCAGATCAATGGGGCGGAAGAGCCTCATGTAAGTCGGTCGGCGAGTAATAATCGGGCAAGCCAGCTATCAATGCGTCGATGTATGGCGTCTAGACGAACTATTAAGTAACAACAAAAAATGTGAGTATGCGCAACACATGTGGAGCTATGACAAGTAAACTTAGATATACATTTACCCGTGCGCCCTCCAGAAAATTCAAGATATCCCTACACTAGGAGAGATTATACTGAGCCTCGCGCTCATGCGTATATCCCCACCTGAGAACCCACCTCTTAGATATAGGGAGAAACGGAGGTTGTGCATCCGGAGGTAATGGTGTAGAGTTGGATGCAACTGCAGGAACCACTCCCAGTCCTAAACCTAACATAAAAAGTTGACGTAAAATTTAAGATATATTTTTACTAGGTATTTTAAAATGAATAGAGTATTCGAATATGTTGTCACCTGTAATAACGACAAAAATCCAGCAATGTCACGCTGGGTGCCCATGCTCGCCCAACATATCTGCCTGTACAAGTAGGCGAGAACAGCAGCACCCCAGCTGTACTGGGGTAAATCATCTAGCTGCTCAAGATGATGAATAAATCTCAAGCTAACTAGGTTCCCCGAAGTGTTCGGGAACAAGACCCCTCCAAACATAAGGAGTAGCAGCAACCTCGTATAACGGTGAACATGATAATCGGTGTATCTCCATTGATGTCAGGATGCAATGCCTCCAAATACTCTCGAATAGTCGACAACGGAAAACAACTGGTCCCAGCCAGTACATTCTCATCCTGTGGACGGAAAACAGTGAGTCGATGCAGCATGTCTAGGTACTGCACACTTGTCATCACTCTCATGCCACGCGGCAGAGCAACAAGGTGTTCATCAACGGGCAGCCTATATAAAACCTCCATGTCTTGCAGTGTGATGGTGACCTCGCTAATGGGCAGGTGGAATATGTGCGTCTCCGGCCGCCACCGCTCTATCAGGGTCTTGACAAAAGACTAAACGAGTTGTAGCCGCCTTATATCCAAAATCCTGTAGAAACCCGCCTCCCGCAGGCGTGTGAGTACACCGGGATGGAGAACACGATCATGCAGAAAGTCCCACATGTCGTCCACTCTCCTGGCGCGGAGAGTCTGGGTCAATAACTCTCCCTCCCATATGTGGGCAGACCTATAATCGCCCTGTAACGACAGTAGCTCATCGCTGGAAGGTCCGGGATGAATAGGCGGTACCTCCATGTCGTTTACTGTAAATTAAACAACGTTAATTACATGTTAGTTTTACAATTTTATATGTTTGTTTTGTAAATTAAATAATTAATTTTTATAATTATACAATATTTAATTATGAAATATTCACATATGAATTCCAGGCTCGATATTTGCGGCCCAATAGCACCAAGATATCCTGAATTCTCGTATGTGTTAGTTTTATTATAATTTATATGTTTGTTTCATAATTTTATATGTTTGTTTGTGAATTAAATAATTGTTTTTTTATTATACAATATTTAATTATGAAATATTCACATATGGGTTCCAAACTCGATATTTGCGGCCTAGTAGCACCAAGATATCCTGAATTCTCGTATGTGTTAGTTTTATTGTAATTTTATATTTTGTTTTATAATTTTATATTTTTTTGTAAATTAAGTAATTAATTTTTATAATTATAGAATATTAAATTATTAAATATTCACATATGGGTTTCAAGCTCGATATTTGCGGCCCAGTAGCACCAATTATATATTGACTATAATTGGACAGAGTTTGTGTTTGATTTATCAGCTATTTTGACGTATTTTTGAGTGTAAGAGATACATAAACTACAGGAAAACTACTCACTACTTAAAAGGCACTACATTTTACTATGCTAAAAGACACTACATTTTACTATGTTAAAAGGGACTACATTTCACTACACTAAAAGGCACTACATACTACGTTAAAAGGCATTATGTTTTATTACCCTAAAAGGGCACTACATTACTAGTCTTTAAGCAAATACATAATATAAATCAGATAAAAAATAACAAATATGTTTAATCACAAAAATTTCACGAAAATACATATGCAACAGTAAAAAAACTTATTATATCTTTTTTAACAAATAATAATGATATCTCAATTTTTACATATTACTTTAGCACACTAATATCTAAGTCCGGATAAAAATAACATACTAATTTAATCGTAAAAAAAATACAAAACAACATAGAACACATGTAAAACAATAATATGCATTTTTTTTATACGAGTTTCGACAAAAATTAAATCGGAATACCTCGATTTATATTTTTTGGAATGCCGAAGAATTAAAGATTTTAGACCGAAACGAGCAACCACAACGAGAGAAGGACTTAGCTAGGATGTGGGGCCAACACTATTTACTTTGTATGGGACGGGTAGGGTCCACTCAAAAATTTTGGGTCGTTAATGGAAGGGGGGACTGCTGGAACGTTTTTTAAATTGTT
>MDKF010919041.1:0-29021 GCA_026770625.1 Nicotiana glauca
TGTACATATGAAGCACTAAGATTACCATAAAAGAAACTCATCCAAAAGTTGCTATATTAAACAAATGACAACATATATCAGAATTATCTTCTTGAATGACCATAGAAAATCCAAATCAGTTATTTTTAAAGCAGCATTTTCATTCTTATCTTAAACTTTGATAAAGAGAAGGAAATAAAGCCAAATAGAAGTCTATAAAATCAGAGAGAAATCAGACACGCAAGTACAGTAACTTTTCGAGCAAATTTAATCCCAAAATCCGGCATTCGAGTACGGTTCTCTAAACCCCCAACCGTTACATCAAAAGAAGAGTAAGGCAAATAGAGAAAACCTGAAAATTTGAACTTTTGATTAATTCTGTTCGGAAGCAATTACAAGCGAATCCAGCAATGAAACTGAGATCGAGCTACTTGAGTAGAAAAGAATTAAACAAAGCCACACAAAAGCTGGAATCAAGCAAGGTTTCGGCTAAATGCAGGCTTAGCAACAGAGCAACTTCAATCTTCAACCAACAAGCAATTCAAAAGAGACCCCGAAAACGTGAAGCAAAACCAGCTAGAAGACAAACCATTTTTTGGATCTTTTATTTTTATTTTTCGGAACTTATGGTGCTTCTAATCTGGAGTTTTGAGATTTTTTCTTTTTGAATTTTTTGAAAGCCCTTTTTATTATCTTCCGTGTTCTATTATGTGTGGTGTGTTAAATAATGTGAGGTAAAATGGAGTTGTGGATCCCCTAGATAAACAAAGAATGAATTTTGGTCCAAAATCATCAAATATGACAAGGAATAAGATATGGTAAAGATTCTCTCAAATTGGTAAGTGATCCGTAATTTTAGGAAGTAATGGGAAGAAGACCAAATTAAAGAATGGAAAAATATTAAAAACTATGAAAGTGCAAGAGGGGACCATCTGATTTTTTTTTCTCTTTTTTTTTTAAAAAAAACCCTTTTTCTTTTACCTTTTCTTTGGTTAATCAAAATAGCAACTAAAATAACTAAAAAAATAACTTAACTAACGTCGAAATGCAAAAACTGGAGGAGTCATTTTTCTTATTTTCTTATGTTTTTATTCTTTCTTTTATTCTAAATATGAATTAAAATTTTTTTTATAAAGATACTAGTATATTTAAGATAATAATAAAAAAAATATTTAGAGAAGACATATAACTACTATATAAATAAAATTTAAATACTACTCAATATATACTAAATGTAAAATATTTTTGAACTTTTTCTTCTTATCTTTTTTTTTGAAAATAAAATGCCAAGACCGTTCTTTGTAATAATTTTTTTTTTATTTTATGAAAAGTAAGAAAAATTAAAAGTTGATAGTAAAGCCCAATTAGCTAAAATAATTGAAAATATTTTTTGTAGTTTTTTATTACTTGAATGAAATAAACATGCATAGACAATATTCACAAAATAACAGAAAATGCCATAAAAATTCACGGAATTGCAAACCAATGGAAAAAAAATTATTTGTTTTGAATTTATGGAAGTAATTCATATGGGGCAAAAATTACGTGCTCACAGACGGCGCTCACTAGGGGTGTGTACAGACTCCGGAGGGGCTCCAATAGCCCAAGCGCAATATCAACCATGTCTTGGCTTCGAACAGGCTCTCGGCCTCAATATCAATATATCATCGCTGCGGCATGCAGCCCGAGCCATCCATATATTCAGAAATCACTATAACACTGTTGCGGTGTGCAGCCCGATCCATGCTCAGTCCATAAATGCACATAGGCCATTTGGGCACATTTTAGAATGACAGTTCTCAGCTCAAAACGGCAATAAAATATTGTTCAACTTTTTCAAAACTTAGAAGTATGGTTGAATTTGCAAAATAGTATTAAAACCCTTGGACTGAGACCAAATAATATGCAAAGTAATGCAAAAACAGTGATACCGATCCCCGAAGGACCCAAATAATCCACACAAAGCCCAACATATGGCAATCAGCCCAAATCATAATAGTATCAAGGAAGTTTCAATCAATCACACAGTGAAATCAACAAACCGGTACGGATCAAGTCACAATTCCCAACGGTGCTCTAACCCACGCTTATATCTGGCATGCAAGTCACCTCAATACAGCACTATGATGTGCAAATCCGGGTTTTCAAACCCTCAGTATATATTTACAAGTATTACTCACCTCGAACCGGTAAAATCTCTAGCTCGCAACGCCTTTTCCCCTCAATTCGGCATCCACGCGTGTCGAATCTAACCAAAATCAGAGCGAATGCGTTACAATATGCTAAAGGAACAATGCCCAATCAAAAACAATCGAAAATATTAAAAATCTCGAAACTAGCAAAACCCGAGCCCCGGGCCCACTTCTCGAAAAATTACAAAACTTACATTACCGGGTTCCTCGTCTCGCCACGAGTCTACCCATACCAAGAACTCCCAAATCCGAGCTCAAATGACTATCAAATTCCAATTTGAAATTTGTCAAAAACTCAAGCCCTAGTTCATAATTTTAGGCTCAATTTCCATGAATTTCTAGACCAATTTCAGAACATAATCATGTTTTAAGACCAAGATTCTTACCTCACATCGATTCCTCTTGAATCCCTCTGAAATTCCCATCCAAAAGCTCCCAAGGACGTTCAAATATGGAGGAAAATAGCTTAACTCGCAGAACAAAATGACACTTTAAAACCTTTTCTGCCCAGGCCTATTTCCGCTTCTGCGATACAAATGTCGTTTCTGCGACTTCCGCTTCTGCGGATTTTCTTCGGCTTCTGCGGTATCTCTCATTTTGCCCAGGACCGCTTCTGCGGTGACCGCTTATGCAGAACATAGTCCGCTTCTGCAGAAAAATGCCAACGTCCACTTTCCGCTTCTGCGACTCCTCATACGCTTCTGCGGTCCATTTCCGCAAAAGCGAAAATATCAGATACCAGATCCTTCAGCAGTCCTGAAACCCCAAATTTCGTTCTGTTAGCTATCCGAAATCACCCCGAGGCCCCCGGGACCTCAACCAAAAATACCAATACATCCTATAACGTCAACTTGCTCCAATCATCAAAACACTATCGTTAACATCAAAATCATCAAATTTCACCAAATCAAAGCATAAGTTCTTCCAGAACTTCCGAAATGCATTTTCGATCAAACAACCAACCAAACGATGTACGAATGACCTGAAAATTTGCAGACATATCCAAAATCACCTAACGAAGCTACAGCAACTCTCGGAATTCCATTCCGACCCTCGGATAAAAATCTCACCTATCAACCGGAATTCGCCAAAACTCAAACTTCGCCAATTCAAGCCTAATTCTACACCGAGCCTCCAAAATCAATTCCGATTTCATTCCTAAGTCAAAAATCATCCCCCGAAGCTAACCGAATCATCAGAATTCACATCTGATCCTCCTAACTAAATAGTCAACTTCCAGTTGACTTTTCCAAAACAAGCTTTCCTTTAAAAGACTAAGTGTCTCATTTTCAACTAAAACCAATCCAATTCTATCCGATCAACTCAAATACCGATATTGAAACACAGTGAAGCATAATATGAGGGAAAACGGGGCGGTAACTCACGTGACAACGGGCCGGGTCGCCACAGTTAGCCATTTTCTTCATATTTTGAGATTTAAACTTCGGATTTGGGAGCTTCTTTTGGGGGTTTTCAAGAAAATCGATTGGGTAAGCATTATATAACTAGAATCTAATATATTCCATGATTTTATCTTCATTTCTATCATTTAAATTGTGTTTTTGGTTGGGGAAGGAGTTGATTTTTGAAGAAAACTTCTAAAATGAAAATTTGTGATTTGAGGGACCAAATGGTGTCGGAATTTGATAAATTTGGTATGGTTGAACTTGTATCGGAATGGGCATTCAGTTTTTGTAAAAATTTGTTGGGTTCTAAGGTGCGGGCCTGGGGGTCGATTTTTGGGCCAATTTTTGGATTTTATTAAATATTAAGACTTTATTATCCGAAATAGTTTCTTATGTGTTTTGTTTGTGCTTTGAAGTTCATTTGGTTAGATTTAAGCTGCCCGGAGATCTTTCATCCGAGAAATACATTTTAGAGTATCGGTGTGTCATCTTTGAGGTATGTGTCTTGCCTAACCTTGTATGGCGGACTTACCCTTAGGATTTGAGTCTTCCATGCTAATTGTTGTCCGTGCACGCGAGGTGATGAGAGTGTGCTCAGACTTATTTGTGGGAAAGATTGCCTTTAGGGTTTTTAGGTCCTTATGTTCATCATATGGGAAGTATTCTATTATAATGGGGTTATCTAATTTCCCTTATATGCTCCATACGATGCTGTTATCTTTCCTCTAACTCTTACCTGTAATTTGGCCTAAATTGCCTTAATTACTTAGTCGTTCTTTGTTGTTGGTTAAAGTGATTGTGCTTCTTAGTTTCCTGTGGTTTTCTTGTTGCTATGTAATCATAATTTTGGTGGTGGAATTTCCTTGTGATTGGATTTGTTGGATTGCTGGATTGTTGTAGATTCCCTTGCCGGGATGTATTGTCTATATTACTAATTCCCTTGCTGGGACGTTATTGTTCATATTGTTGGTTGTGGATACCAAGAGATCCTCGGGATACCAAAAGATCTCTAGCTTTTATATTGAGGATACCAAGAGATCCCTAGCTTGTATATTGAGGATATCAAGAGATCATCGGGATACCAAGAGATCCCTAGCTTATATATTGAGGATACCAAGAGATCCTCGGGATATCAAGAGATCCCCTAGCTCATATACTGAGGATACTGAGATATTCCCCAAGTATTTAGATTTAGGACTACGGGACGGGATCCCGGGAGATCCCCTATCAATGTTCTATGAGTGTAAAAGCACGAAGGGTGATGCCATGCACATCCTACATGCTTTGTGTAATTGTTGTTATCAATTCAAGTGTTTTAACGGGTTAGATTCCCTTGCTACTGTGAGTCTTGGTGTTGGAAACCATAGTGTTGTAAATACCATATATATATATAAAACAAATCTTCAACTTCAATATGTAAATAGCATATATATATATATATATATATAACAAATCTTCAACTTCAATAATTTCTACATTTTTGACTCAATTTATTCTCAACTAAATCTTTCCTTAAATCGTCTAAGGTTGTATTCCACTTAAAAGAAAATTTCTACTAAGTTGTAAATTACTAAATCCCATGGTAAAGGTAATAATTCATTCGATGTTGTATTCTAATTGAAAATGGTACTTTCTTTATTCTACTGATTTCAAAAAAATAACTTTATCTTTTCTCGCTGGTTTCCCTAATTAGTTTCGAATTGAAATTTACTTATATAGGGTGAATGTGACTTAAACATCTTGAGTACATTCGAATGGACATTATGTATTGTATAGTATGTGAATTTCTTTTGTTAAGAGTGAGATGGGAAAAATATGGGAGCACAAGGTGCCATGTGTGCTGAAGGTTCGGAAGTTGAGATCATGATATGAGAAATCGAGGATTGAGATAGTCGGGATTGTGTATTATGCATGATGTTAGTGATTGATTTGGTATTGCCTTCTTTATTTGAATACATTCTTACTTGTCTCTGTTCCTGTTCTGTCAGTGTTGTTTTACTTGGTTATCTGATTAACTTGGTATCATTCGTTACTACCCATATTCTCCCTTTTACGGTCCCTACTATTTGTATTTTCTCTCCGCTGTTGATATTGCCTCATTATCCTTATCTCGACATTTTAGTATCATATCCTATTCATTTAACTTGACCAGTAGGTATCTTGACTGTTCTTCGTCACTACTCCACCGAGGTTAGTCTTGATACTTACTGGGCATTGCTTGGTGTGCTCATACTACATGTCTGCACATTGTTTTTGTGCAGATCCAGGCATTGTTCGCTAGTAGTCATGCGGATTCTTGCCGAGGAGACTCAAGTTAGCCCTGTTGCTGTGTTCACAGGCTTCGGAGTCACCTTCTTATTTATATTATCATTGCTGTACTTATTTCCTTACGGTTGTGTTTAGAAATGGTAGCAAAAACTGTATGGAGCTTATGACTTGTACTATTGGGTTTTGGGAAGATATTCATTGTATATGAAATTTATTTCAGAAGAATTCTAGATGTTATTATTCATGGTGGTTATTATGAAATTATTAGGCTTGCCTAGTCCTTAAGACTAGGTGTCATCACGAAACCCAACGGAGGGAAAATTGGGCCGTGACACTCCCATTCTTGCCCACACACTCACATTCCTCCAAGGTGGTCGTGGTGAATATTTGTTTGCGCGTTCACAATTATTCTCTATCCAAGGGGACCTCAAACTGTTCAAGGACTTTTGTGAGCAGGAACACATATGGTAGCCCATGATTTCCATCCTTGAAGTCTGCTACTTTCTTCATGTGCTCAATCAAAATTCCAGGTAGATTGATGGGAGTGTATGAATCCAATGCTTCCAGAATAACCCATTCAACTATAGAGGCAATAGATCTCCTCTCATCCCTAGGTAGCAAAACCTTGTTCACCAACTCAAATAACAATTGGTATTCTGGCAGAACTGCCTTCTTGTGCACTCGTTCCCCCATTTGAACAGCTTGAGTCTTGATAATTATCTTCCTAAACTCTGGGGAAAAGGTTCCCTATATAGGTGAGAGCCCTTCATTAGTCACCCTAAGAATCTTCCCAAGAAGAGCCTTATCCATCACAAAATCTTTCCCATTGATCTTTAAAACAGCTTGTGTCACCCTCCACTGTAAACAAGTCAACATAAAAATTGCGGACCTCCTTCTAATACACTTGTGAACTCTGGATGTTAAAAATATGAGTCCACTTCTGAAGTCACGGATTTCTACCAACTGTCTCATTCCAGATCGATCAAGAATCTTAGAGTCGAATACTCTTCCCCATAGAACCTTCGGCTTTTTTGGATTTGCTCTCTTTCAAGACAAGAAGTTTCTACTCTTGCCCTCCTTGAGATACCAGTTTCCTCACTACTACTTTGCTTCTTTCTGAGAGGCTTCTTCTTCTCATTAGATTTCTCTTTCTCAACTTTTCCTTCACACTAATTCAGCATCCTTTGCAGATAAAACCTTCTTTTGTTTCACAGAAACTACTTTCTTAGATGTTTTCCTAACAAGAGCAGGTTCCTAAGCCGTCTCCTCATCCTCAACCTCTACAACATTTGTCGATTGAACATCCCCCTCATTAATGAGTCTACTTTTCACAAGCCTTCTCATTTCCTTTTTCTCTTTATTCTCCTTTAATGCATTATCAAGAGCAACCTTTTTCTGCTGCCTAATGGTGGGTCATTTAGGAAAAGACTCTCTTGTGGCTATCCCACCACTCCTAGCAGCAATAAACTAGGCTACAGACAGATTATCTAGGTCCTCCTCACTATCACCAGAACCACTTTCTGACACATACTTCATCTTAGGGTACACAACATCCAAAGGGACTGTAACATGGTGAGCAAAGGAAGTAGGGTCAACACTACCTAGGGGCGGTCTAGTAGAGCTTGGAGTTTCATCCCAAGTAGGAGCAGAGAACTCATCTTGGGTAGAGAGGCCATGTCCCTCTGTTGGCTCCCTTATAGTATTGATTGGTGCCTGTTCACTTTGGGGCACCTGGTCCCCATTCCCTTTTTCTTCCCCCTGAGTCCCAGCAACAACATCACTTGTCAAAGAATCTCCCACTAAACTTTCCACAGCAATAACAGGCTCTCTTACCAGAGAGGGAGAGCCTATCTCGCCCTTATTACCCAATAATGCAGTAGAGAAGAAAATGAATCATTACATGATGTTGATGAAATATTCAGATCAACCCTTACTCATGTGAAGTTTCAAAACAACCAGACACACGCACACCGTCATTCAAACCAGAAATCATCATTTCATTCACAAGTTCTTCCTCAATACACTAACTAGATACTTCTACTCCCTCATCCCCTTCTATTATTTCTTATATAATAATAGATTGCGATGGAGAGACAACAAAGTTTTTGGGATTTTGGCTTTTTAGGGTGCGATGGGTACCAAAACCAAACGGTGTAGGGGAAGAGACTATGGATTGTGATTGGTTAGAAATTGGGATTTCAATGGGTGAAGATTCGGGTTCCGATCTGGATGGATATGCTTCATGAGGCAGAGACACAACAGGGATGTCGTTAGTGGTTTTTGGAGATTCAGATTGTGGTAAAGACACGGTTGATTTCTAAAGAAAGAAGACATAATAATAGGGTTTGGGAGAAGAGGGATATTTGATGTGGTCAGTGAGGGGAGAAATACTATTTTTGGGTATTTAAAGAGAAAAGAGGGACCAATTACAATTAGGTATGAGAAAGAGAGATGGATAATCGGGTCGGTTTGTAGTGGGTGTGTCATTTGGGTTAAGAGATATGAAAAGAGGTAGAGGCAATTGATGATGTGGCTCACTAGCAGTTCAAAAATGCATATGAGTGTAAACGGAAATACTAAGGTGGGTCAAGGGAACCAGGCTCCCTTACAAATTTTTAAATTAAGAGCATCATCCTTCCAAATAATTGCAATGGAATCAACCACTTGTTCTCCTGTAGTTTCCATGAGTATATACCTGTAACGGTATAGAATTGAGTTATAAGTTGCAAAAAATTATATTTTATCAATTTACATTTCCATGCTTTCATAGCCAAGAATAGAGGGACCGGTTTCTCAGTTCAGCGTAATCATTCCCACTCCAGACGGTTTCTTTCAAAATTCTCTCTCCTCGGTGCTTTGGTCAAGATATCTGCTATCTGGTCCTCTATTTTGCAAAACTTCATACAGATGAGTCCTTTTTCAATATTATCCCTCAGGAAATAATGTCGCACATCAATGTGCTTAGTCCTCTTACGCTGAACCAAGTTCTTTTCCATATTAAGAGCACTTGTGTTATCATACACAAGTGGCACACAATTAGAGAATACACCAAATTATTCTTCTTGTTTCTCGATCCACAGTAGTTGGGCACAACAGGAAGCAGCCGTAACATATTCAACTTCTACAGTGGAGAGAGCCACATAGTTTTGTTTCTTTGTACCCCATGAAATCAAGAATGACCCTAAAAAGTATGCCATTCCATATGTACTCTTTCTATCCACCAGATAACCAGCATAATCAGCGTCCCAATTAAGTCAAAATTATCTCATGAAGGATAACAAAGAACTAGGTCCTGTGTTTGTAACCACCCGACCGGTCGTTTTGAACTTTTGCACTTTGATCGCTAGTTCTCGGGCATGACTTGCCCTGTGTTATGTATTATGACTAATGTAGATCGTTGGTTTTGGTTTTCAGGAAGATTTGGAATGAATTTGAAAGAACAGTTTCAATTGAAAGCTTTGAATTTGAAAGGTTTGACCGAGAGTTGACTTATTTGTAAATGAGCTTGGATCGGAGTTTTTATGATTTGGTTAGCTTCGTTAGATGATTTGTGACTTAGGATTGTGATCGTAAGTGCTTTTGGAGGTCCGGTGTAGAATTAGGCTTGAATTGGCGAAAGTTAGTATTTTGGCGAATTCCGGTTGATAGGTGAGATTTTGATCCGAGGGTCAGAATGGAATTTCGAGAGTTGTTGTAGCTTCGTTAAGTGATTTGGTATGTGTGTGTAAAGTTTCAGGTCATTCGGACGTCGTTTGGTTGGGTTTTTGATAGAATGCATGTTTCAGAAGTTTTAGAAGAACTTAGGCTTGAATCCGATGTAATTTGAGGATTTTGGTGTTGTTTGAGGTGTTTTGATGGTTGGAGCAAGTTTGGATGATGTTTTAGGATGGGTTAGGACTTTTGGTTGAGGTCCCGGGGCCTCGGGGTGATTTCGGATGGCTATCGGGATGAATTTTAGACTTGTGTTATTGCTGAGATTGCTGATTCTGGTATTTTACATCTGCGGAATTGGGACCGCAGATGCGGTCTCGCAGATGTGTCGATGGCATTGCAGATGCGTATTTTGGACATGTGGGAATTTTCGCAGAAGCGGATGGTTTTTCATAGGAGCGGAGTCTGCAGATGCGGATATTGACTGCAGAAGCGGTCCCGGGCATTTAATGAAACTCCGCAGAAGCGGAGGATTTCCGCAGAAGCATATATCACAGAAGAGGAAAGTGCACCGCAAATGTGGTAATGTGCTGAGCAGAAGGGTTTTAAATTCCATTTTTTTGTTCTGCGAGCTAAGTTATTTTTCCACCATTTTTTAGCATCCTTGAGAGCTTTTGGACGGAAATTGAAGAGGGTTTCTGCTGGGATTGATTGGAGGTGAGTTCTATGATCTTAAAACACGATTATTATGAGAAATTAACCTTGAAATTTATGGAAATTAAGCAAAAAATTGAAGAACTAGGGCTTGAGATTTTGAAATTTGAATTGGGGATTTGAGGAACCATTTGAGGTCAGATTTGAGAATTTTTTGTTTGTATGAGCTCGTGAAGAGATAAGGAACACGTTGATGTAAAAATTTTTGAGTTTCGAGAAGTGGGCCCGGGGCTCGGGTTTTGCCAATTTCGAGATTTTTAATATTTTTTGATTGTTTTCGATTGGGTATTGTTCCATTTGTATATTGTGACGTATTGTTCTGGTTTTGGATAGATTCGACACGCGTGGAGGCCAATTTGTGGGGCAAAGGCATCGCGAGCTAGAGATTTCACCAGTTCGAGGTGAGTAATGATTGTAAATGATATCCTGAGGGTTTGAAACCCTGGATTTGCACATTGTAGTACTGTATTGAGGTGACTTGCACGCTGGATAGCGAGTGTGGGGTAGATCACCGTTGGGTATTATGCCTTGGTCCGTCCCGATTGATAATTTTATTGTGTATTTGACTGAAACTTATTCGTTATTATCATGATTTGGGCTGATTGATATATTTGGGCTTCGTGCCAATTATTTGAATCCTTCGGGGATTTTATCACAATTTCCTCACTGTTTTGACGTATTATTTGAAATCAGTCCTGTTGATATCTATTGTTTTACAAACTCAGCCAAATTTTACTCAGATTTGAACTTAAATGATATTTCTAAATGATATTTTGGGTTAAGAACTACTGTTTTACAAATGCTCGAGGGGCTTGTGATGATTTTTGGACTGAGTGAGCCCGAGGGCCATATGTGAGGATATGCTGAGTGATATGAGGCCGAGGGCCTGAGATACTTTATATGCCACGAGGTGGCTTGAGTGATGTAAGGCCGAATGCCGAGTGATGTGAGGCTGAGTGTCGAGTGATGATGAGGCCGAGTACCAAGTGATGATGCCACGAGGTGGCTTGATATTGCGCTTGGGCCGTTAGGGGCCCCTCTCGGAGTCTACATACCCCCAGTGAGCACCGTCGATGATATATATATCTGGTTGCACGCCACAACGAGATATGGATTGAGCTGCACGCTGCAATGGTTACAATATGATACTATTCTGATAGTGATCTGAGAGAGAGAGCTCGAGGGTCTGAGAGTGTTCTGAGAGTGTTCTAAGAGTGAGCCCGAGCGGCTGGTACTGTTTTGAGATATTGCCTGAGGGGCGAACTTTTATGCGCTCATCTTGCATATTTACTTGCCTTTTTACCTGGTATACTGTGATATTTGTGCCCGAGGGGCGTATCTTCTGTACTTATCGGCACTAACTATTTTGAAATTATTTCATAACTGTTAAAAGATCATTTTCGAAAGAGATTTAAATTGATCCAAGATATTTCTAAAGATTTCACAACTTCACTATTTTCTCAAAGGATTGTACCCTGCTTCTATATAGCATGATGGTTTGCCTTACGTGATTTCTTACTACTCAGTTGTTATTTACTTTTATTGCTCACTGAGTTGGAGTACTCACTTTAATCCATGCACCTCGTGTGCAGATGCAGGTATCTATTCACCCGGTAGCGGGTTTTGGCCGATAAGAAGCAGAGTTATATGAGTTAAGGAGGTGACTGCCAGCGTTTGCAGCACCATGTTTCTCTCTTTTGCTCATTATTCCTGTTTTATATATTTTAGACCTTGTAGTGGATTTACATTCTGATAGATGCTCGTGACTTGCGACACCCCGATTAGGGTTGTGTTGGGTTGTACTTCCACTAATTAATACTATTAAGTCATATTTAAGTTATTTATTTATGTTTAACTATTTTTGAAAAGACGAGTTGGGTTAGTTGGCTTGCCTCATCTTCACGAGAGGCGCCATCATTACCAGTGCGGGGTTTGGGTCGTGACAAGTTAGTATCAGAGCCTAGGTTACTAGGTCTCATGAGTCATGAGCAGGTTTAGTAGAGTCTCGCGGATCGGTACGGAGACGTATGTATTTATCCTCGAGAGGCTGTAGAACCTTTAGGAAAACTTCACATTCTTGAATTCTTATCGTGCGTCCTTGATTTATCTTGGAAAAAAACTCTTGAAATTCCTTCCACGCATTTGTATGCGCACATGAGCGCTCAGTATCAGATGTGCCTTGATGTCTTGTGATTCCCCGATCAAGGGGCGAGATGTGATTTTTGTGAGTTTGATGTTGGGCCAGTATGGAGGACTTGAGGCCGGATCTTTGCCTATGGCTTGAGCACTGAGGTGCTGATTGTGTGAGTAAGTGTTTTGAACTTATATGTTCGGTAGTGTCCCTATTAGTGGAAGTGACGGTTGAGAAGCTATGTGATGAGTATGTTAGTACTGCGGGATGTATCTATGTAACTTGGAAGTGACGAGGAAGGTCTACGGGATGATAGATGAACTATTAAGTTTATTATTACCATTGTGATTGGATGTGTAGCTCCGAGTTATGGGCGCGTGAAGAATCTTTTCGTGTCTCCTAGTTGGGGGTGAAGTAAATTTCATGTTGCGATATGAGTTCAGACTCAGGAAGACTAAGTGGCTGTTTAATGTGTATGACGGTGGAAGGTATACAGAAATGTTATGTTGAGGCGAAGCAGGTGGGTTATCTCCTGCGGAGTGTTCTGAAGTGGTGTGATCCTTATGTGTATGTTAGAAAATCTCATATGCAATTGAAGGGTACGTGTTGAAATTTGAAATTTTGGGTCACTTAAGAGAGTGGACTCAACTGTTGCGGGGATGAATGCGAGATTTGCAGAAGATTACAGCACTGGATGATTTGTGTTTTCACAAACTTATAAATGATTTGAGTTTAAATTTGCTACGGTTGTGGCATCAATAGAATAATAGTGTTATGAGTTATTGAGCGTATCTTGATCTATGGCTTCGAGCCAAGTGGGGGAGTCTGTTGTGAGCAGTTGATTGCACGGTTAGGTGCTATGTTGGTTCTAGTTTGGAACATACGAGTGAATTAGCTATGGCTAGAGTAAAGGAAAATTTTGACAAAGGTTATATTGTGCTTCATGGGGTATGAGAATCACGGAATGTCTAGAGTGTTGTTGGTAAAGAATGATCGGCACATAGAGCAGGAAGTTACTTGGTTGTATTGGGATGAGGATTTTATTTTGCGGTATCGGGGTGCCAATGAGGCATAGGTGGTTCTGTTCGTTAGTTCAGGTAATTTGTAGTTTGAATAAGAGTGAATGACTTTCGAGAATGGTTCTAATGTGTTCAAGATTCTACAGGGAACAATCGGGTATCTTAAGGTTGTACATGTGGTTAGATACTGTGTTTTCATTGGAAGAGGTCAAGACATGTGGTATTTTTATGTTAATTATGGGATTCTATATATCAGTATCAGGAAAGTAAAGGTAACAGATTTAGATTCGCACGAAGTTCTTTAGAGTAACGTATCCTAGTATGTGGTGTTTTTGAGAATATTTGAGAGAGTATTCAGCGGACTATGGGTCATGACAAGTTGGTTTTATACTGGGGTCTCATGTGGTAAGCCTGGATTGAGGCATTGTGGGGCTACAGCAAGAGGGAATATCAAGTTGATGATAAATTTGAAGGAAATTTAGATAGATGGAGTGGCTTGATAGTACGAATCGGTATGGTAAGGATATGATTAATTCTTTGTATGTGCTTGAGTTAATGGGCTCTTACAGGTATTTTGCAGCAATGCTTTTGGGTTTTTATGGCTTGCTTAGCTTGGTCTAGTTAGAAGGATTCAGTCCTGCCAGTTTAATTTGTGCAAACGGAATTTGGAGAGTTCTTGTTGATTTCTACCGTGGTTGGAGAGGTGCATTTTTTTACGAATATGAGAGGCATGGGATGTGTAATGATTCTTCTTCTAGATGGGATCAATGGAAGTTCATGACTAGTTGAGTGCATTGATGTCTGTGGCTCGGAAGAGAGATAAAAGTTTTCTTGTTATCCTTGGATGGTATGGTATATGCGGTATATTGTGGAGGATTGAGATTTGCGTGTATGAGGTTTAAGTTCAGTTCCGAAAGGAAGTTCATAACACTCTTAGGCAGCGAGTAGCCTCAGATGATTAAGGAAATGGTATTGTTATTTGGAAGTGATTTGACGAGACTATAGGTTTCAGAAAAAGGGGAAAAGTGATTAAGTTGATGGCACTTCAGTAGTATTGTGGCACTTTCAGGCTGGGTCGACTGCTGATATTCGAGTTGCTTGTATGGTGGAATTTGGAGTCAGGTATGGTGATTTGTGTGCTATATGGAATTGGAGACCGTAAGTCCTCTTATCCAGGCTACGTTGTGGACGTAGATCATGTGCATCGGCACCGTTTAGCAACTATCGGGATTTGGAGTCCCGAGTGGATCTTTCTTTGCTTAGTATGTTAGATGTTGGATATAATATTGGGTTCAAACTGGATGTTTCCGTGTTGTGTTATTTTGGTCTATTGCGATAAGATGGCACGGTTGGTTATGTCGGGAAATGCCACGGAGTGAGTGGCAATGTTCGTCGGATTATGTCCTATTGGGGATTTTTATATTTCAAAGACCTAGCAGATGGCGGGGAAGGATTGACTTTCTAATTTGGGGTCTTGTGATGAGTGTCAGTGCTAAGGATCCTCATATTGATTCAGTCCCGGTGGTGAGGGACTTCTCGGAGGTGTTTCTTGTGGCTAGACATATTGCCGGGCAAGGTTGTGGATTTCGGTGTTGATTTGGTGCCTTGTATCGTATCTTATACCACCGGAAGAGTTATAGCGGTGGAAGGAGAAGCTTCAGGTTTCCTTGATAAGGAGTTCATTGGTAGGGCAATATGGGTGAGTGTTCTATCTTAAGTCGGCATGGTTGGCTCCGAATGGCATTGTCGAGGGAGGTATTGATTTGACCGTTGTTGAGCTTATCAGTGATCTGGAGAGATCTATGAGTTACCTTTCTGTGTTGCGGGATGTTATGATTTGTTGGTTATAGGAACATACGGTGCGGTTCAATTGGAGTCTTTTAGTGGAATTCAAGCGGGATGAGTAATTGAGCGTTGCTCAGTGAATGGCGTATCGGTGATGTCCTATCGGGTTGCATGGTATATGTTATTTGTTTCACCGTGGGTCTAATGATTTGATTTGGTCCCAAACATCAAATACTACGTGGCTGTCGAATTTTGAGCATAGTGACTTGGGGTGTTTTGTGTGTAACAGTTTTTGGATAGGATCGCGTATTGTAGGGAGGCTACATGGAGATATGACCTTTCGGGGTAGATTCATGTGTTCTATTTCTATGGTGTGAGATAGGGTCTCATCTTTGTGTTGTGATGGTATTGATGAGCTTGAGGTATAACTCTTTCGTTTGGGTCATTTTTATTAGTTGAGTATGTTCAGACCGTTTCTTATCGGTGTGCGAATTATACGAGTTGTGGCTTAGGCCTGTATTGATGTGTCATTTCACCAGAGTGGTGTATCGGATTCGAGGTGATTGTTGGGGTCATTAATGAATACGAGCGGATTTGATTTCAGCTTGTTGGAAGGATAATATCGAGGTTCGGCTCAGAAATCTGCTATGGTATTAGCCAAAAGAAGAAGTGACTTCACGAATGGTTGAACTGAGAAATGGTTATGATTTATTGCGTGTTTCCTTTATCATTTGCAATATGTGTAAGTGTTGGAATGAGACTTTAGTTTATAAGAGGTTTCCTATCGATATTCGGTTGTTATGTGCAACTAATGTGAATAGAAGTTATCGTTTCGAGTGTTTGAGTTATGTGGTATATCATGTAATTGCACCTGAGGTTGCAGGTATGGGTTATTACAGCAGGTTCGGGACTATTCAGAGTATAGTGTGAGGTTTTAACCTTGTGTGTGATTTTGGAAAGTGAAATGTGGTTCTATGATTTATGGGCTAGACTGGATTGTGTGATTTTAGTTAAAATGTGTTATTTGATCTATATGATATAGGGTGACCTGGGATCACCCTCGGGTATATGAATGGTAAGGTTATTCAGCGATTCGTTGGCTTTTAGAACAACTCTGGGTACGTTCGAGGACGAACGTGTGTTTAAGTGGGGGAGGATGTAACGACCCGACCGGTCATTTTGAACTTTTGCACTTTGATCACCAGTTCTCAGGCATGACTTTCCCCGTGTTATGTATTATGACTAATGTAGATTGTTGGTTTTGGTTTTCAGGAAGATTTGGAATGAATTTGAAAGAACAGTTTCAGTTGAAAGCTTTGAATTTTAAAGGTTTGACCGAGAGTTGACTTATTTGTATATGAGCTCAGATCGGAGTTTTTATGATTTGGTTAGCTTTGTTAGATGATCTGTGACTTAGGAGTGTGATTAGAAGTGATTTTGGAGGTCCGGTGTAGAATTAGGCTTGAATTGGTAAAAGTTAGTATTTTGGCGAATTTCGGTTGATAGGTAAGATTTTGATCCGAGAGTCATAATGGAATTCCGAGAGTTATTGTAGCTTCGTTAAGTGATTTGGGATGTGTGTGTAAAGTTTCAGGTTATTCGGACGTCGTTTGGTTGGGTTTTTGATCGAATGCTTGTTTCGGAAGTTTTAGAAGAACTTAGGCTTGAATCCGATGTAATTTGAGGATTTTGGTGTTGTTTGAGGTGTTTTGATGATTGGAGCAAGTTTGGATGATGTTTTAGGATAGGTTGGCACTTTTGGTTGAGGTCCCGGGGGCCTCGGGGTGATTTCGGATGACTATCGGGATGAATTTTGGACTTGTGTTATTGCTGAGATTGCTGGTACTGGTATTTTTGCATCTGCAGAATTGGGATCGCATATGCGGTCTCGCAGATGCGGCGATGTCATCGCAGATGCGGATTTTGGACATGTGGGAATTTCCGCAGAAGCGGATGGTTTTCCGCAGGAGCGAAGTCCGCAGATGCGGATATTGACCATAGAAGCGGTCTTGGGAATTTAATGAAACTCCGCAGAAGCGGAGGATTTCCGCAGAAGCGGATGTCGCGTAAGCGGAAAGTGCACCGTAGATGCGGTAATGTGCTGGGCAGAAGGGTTTTAAATTTTATTTTTTTGTTCCGTGAGCTAAGTTATTTTTCCACCATTTTTTAGCATCCTTGAGAGCTTTTGGACGGAAATTGAAGAGGGTTTCGACTGGGATTGATTGGAGGTTAGTTCTATGATCTTAAAACATGATTGTTATGTGAAATTAACCTTGAAATTTATGGAAATTAAGCCAAAAATTGAAGAACAGGGGCTTGAGATTTTGAAATTTGATTTCGGGATTTGAGGGACCATTTGAGGTCGGATTTGAGAATTTTTGGTATGTATGAACTCGTGAGGAGATAAAGCACCCGTTGATGTGAAAATTTCTTAGTTTGAGAAGTTGGCCCGGGGCTTGGGTTTTGCCAATTTTGAGATTTTTAATATTTTTCGATTGTTTTCGATTGGGTATTGTTCCATTGGCATATTGTGACGTATTCGTTCTAGTTTTAGATAGATTCGACGCGCACGGAAGATGATTTGCGGAGCAAAGGCGTCGCGAGCTAAAGATTTCACCGGTTCGAGGTGA
Source organism: Nicotiana glauca (assembly GCA_026770625.1). Lineage (NCBI taxonomy): Eukaryota > Viridiplantae > Streptophyta > Magnoliopsida > Solanales > Solanaceae > Nicotiana > Nicotiana glauca. The sequence goes on from MDKF010919041.1 coordinate 17,776, forward strand.
GTAATGATTGTAAATGATATCCTGAGGGTTTGAAACCCCAGATTTGCACATTGTAGTGCTGTATTAAGGTGACTTGCATGCTGGATAATGAGCGTGGGGTAGAGCACCATTGGGGATTGTGACTTTGTCCGTCCCGATTGATGATTTTTCCACGTATTTGATTGAAACTTATTTGTTACTATCAAGATTTGGATTGATTGCCATATTTGGGCTTCGTGCCAATTATTTGAACCCTTCGGGGATTTTATCACTGTTTCCTCACTGTTTTGACGTATTATTTGAACTCGGTCCTATTGATATCTACAGTTTTACAAACTCAGCCAAATTTTACTCAAATTTGAACTTAAATGATATTTCTAAATGATATTTTTGGCTAAGAACTATTGTTTTACAAATGCCCGAGGGGCTTGTGATGATTTTTGGACTGAGTGAGGCCGAGGGCCATATGTGAGGATATGCTGAGTGATATGAGGCTGAGCGCCTGAGATACTTTATATGCCACGAGGTGGCTTGAGTGATGTGAGTCCGAGCGCCGAGTGGTGTGAGGCTGAGTGCCGAGTGATGATGAGGTCGAGTGCCGAGTGATGATGCCATGAGGTGGCTTGATATTGTGCTTGGGCTGTAAGGGGGCCCTCCCGGAGTCTACACACCCCCAGTGAGTGTCGTCGATGATATATGGATCGGGTTGCACGCCGCAGCGGTTACTATATGATATTATTCTGATAGTGATCTGAGAGAGAGAGCCCGAGGGTCTGAGAGTGTTCTGAGAGTGAGCCCGAGCGACTCGTACTCTTTTGAGATATTGCTCGAGGGGAGAACTTTTATGTGCTCATCTTGCATATTTACTTGCCTTTTTACCTGTTATACTGTGGTATTTGTGCCCGAAGGGCGGATCTTCTGTATTTATCGGCACTAACTGTTTTGAAATCATTTCGTAACTGTTAAAAGATCATTTTCAAAAGAGATTTAAACTAAGCCAAGATATTTCTAAATATTTCATAGCTTCACTATTTTCTCAAAGTATTATACCCTGCTTCTATACAGCATGATGGTTTTCCTTACATGATTTCTTACTGCTCAGTTGTTATTTACTTTTATTACTCACTGAGTTGGAGTACTCACTTTACTCCATGCACCTCGTGTGCAGATGCAGGTATCTATTCACCCGGTAGCGGGTTTTGGCCGATCAGAAGCAGAGTTATATGAGTTAAAAAGGTGACTGACAGCGTTCGCAGCACCATGTTTCTCTCTTTTGTTCATTATTCCGGTTTTGTATATTTTAGACCTTGTAGTGGATTTACATTCAGATAGATGCTCGTGACTTGTGACACCCTGATTAGGGCTGTGTTGGGTTGTACTTCCGCTAATTAATACTATTAAGTCATATTTAAGATGTTTATTTATGTTTAAATATTTTTGAAAAGTCGAGTTGGGTAAGTTGGTTGGCCTCGTCTTCACGAGAGGCGCCATCACGACCAGTGCGAGGTTTGGGTCATGGTAGTATTCCTTTGAGATACCTGAGAATTCTCTTTGCGCCTTCAAATGAGATTCTTTTGGACTTGATTGAATTCTAGCATAGAACTCAAAACTAAACACAATTCCAGGTCTGCTAGTGACCGATGATAACTCGATACATAGTTTTATTTATAAGGGAACCAGGTTCGTCCTTTTACTAGATGATTTGTAGTAGCAATGTGAGTATCAATGGTCTTTGAGCTTTCCATCTCAAAACTTTTTAGAAGCTCCTCAATGTACTTCAATTGACTTATCATAGTTCCTTTAGAGGTTTGCTTTACTTGTAATCCAAGGAAGAAGTTCAGTTCCTCCATCATGCTCATCTCAAACTCACTTCCTATAAGCTTTGTGAACTCCTCCCACATGAATCATTTGTTTCACCAAAAATAATATCATTAACATAGACTTGCACAATCAGCAGGTTCTTCCCTTGTTTCTTCAGAAATAGAGTGTTGTCAATTTTCCCCCTCGTGAAGCCATTCTTTAGAAGGAACCTCGACAATCGTCCGTACCATGAAGACAAGTTTGCAATGTTCATGACATTCAAAATCAGGTGGTTGTTTGACAAAGCCTACCACCTTCAAATATCCATTCAGTAATGCATTCTTAACATCCATTTGGAACAATTTGAATTCCATATGAGATGCAAAAGCAATAATAATTCTGATGGCTTCCATTCTAGCAATTGGGGCAAAAGTTTCATCATAGTCAATTCATTCTTCTTGATTATAAACTTGGACCACCAGCATGGATTTATTTCTTGTTGTATTACCAACTTGGTTCTAATAACTGTTTAATTTGAGGGCCGAGGAACCATATGCCACACTTTGTTCCTCTCAAATTGATGGAGCTCCTTGATCTGGTCCAACCCAACACCACTATAGAGTGGCAAGAGCGGTCGATGCAGCTTTTACCCGAGAAGGTCGGGATCGAATCCATAGGGAGCTAGAATAATTTTGGGATTGGGTTCCTATCTAAACTAGCAATGCGCAATGTATTTATTTACACTTCCAAACATGCTTTGATTTATACTATTCTAATTTTTATACTAATGATGTAGGAAATTTGACTAAGTATGATATTTTTTTGTAGGGTTTTCTTAATTGGTAAAGAGGCACTAGGGAAGTGACTTACTCCTAGGTAAGTATCTAACGGGATCTAAAACTAAGGGCAATTTGTTATAGCTGGGATCGTGATATAGACAATGCACAAAACTACTCATTCTATACCTCTCGGTAGTTTGAGTTACTTTGCCCTAATTCCCTTTCTCAAGCCCAATTGGGTGTTCAAATTTGTGCAAGCAAAATTGGCTCAAGTCGGGTATTATTATCTCTAGATTTAACCCTTTAATTGGGGCTATCAATCTCATGAATGAGATAGAATGCACCCCAATTCCTTGTTGGCCAGAATTTCCTAGACTTGGACTCTCTCTCTCTCTCTCTCTCTCTCTCTCTCTCTCTCTCTCTCTCTCTCTCTCAAGAAGAGCCTAAGTCAAAAAGGCACAAATTAGTGTTTGCAACCACCAATTCAAAACTAAAAGCACAAAATAGGCAAAATATCATTCACCTATAAACATCTAAGCTCTAAAATAAGAGACCCATTAAATACCCACACTAGGGTTGAGCTACAATCCTAGCTAATGGGTTTAGCTACTCATAATTGAAGAAGAAATCATAGATTGAGATGAAGGTAATCCATAAAATGTAATTACAAGATAAGCTTCTAAGATTAATTGCTAAACAACCTACAAAATTACTCAAAATAGGTAAAATACGGCGTTCACGTGCTCAGCTACAGATAAGATGACCTAAAAATCTGAAAAAGTAGTATTTATACACAGCTAATTTTTTCGGACAAAACTGCCCTTGATGGAGGTACCATTAACAGGGTAAAATGCACTACTGCAGTGGTGAGGCTACCGCGACCGTGTAAAATAAATCGTGGACCGTGGTCATGGACTTTTGGCTTCAAGTTTGGTCCTCTGAATCTCTTCTTCGCGGACTGCAAAAAAAGGACCGTTGTCACGGTAAAGGTACCGCGGTTTCATAAAATCACCACGGACTGTGGTAACTTGTAATCCTAGAAAATGTATCTCTCTGAACCTTGCCATCACGGACCGCGATAAAATGATCGTGATCGCGGTAAGTCTTCTGCGTCCGCGGTGGATTTTTGGTTGTTGTGCTGCTTTGACTTGGTTGTGAACTTGTGCAGGTTTCACTCCTTTTTGAGCTGGTTATAACATCCTTGTCTTTTATTGACCAAACACTGCAAAACAAGCACAACAAGTTAGCTTTTGGGATAACTTGTACACATTTTTAATCCAAAACTCAAGCAAAAAGAAGCATAAAATAGACTAGAATCCCTAATTATCAACTCTCCCAAACTTAAGCTTTTGCTTGTCCTCAATCAAACAAAGTAATTCCCACATCCTCAAGTTGATAGAAAGGAAAATTCAGTTGTCTTAGAGTAACTTCACCAAGAATCAATTGGGACTAACAATTGCCCTCAACTCAAATGCATTATAAATAATACACAACCTTTTAACACCATGGATATAGTGCGACACAAAAGCATCAAGAGTTGACTCAACTCACCAAGGAAACTCTTTCTGTTATGTTGGTCGTTGTGGAACCCAAACTTATACTCCTCAACTCTCTATGAGCAAACCTCACTTTTTGATTGTAGCACTCAAAATGAGGATTGCAGATACACTCATCTCTCTCAAGGAATGTCACAAGTCTGGCTCTAATACCATAAGCTTGGCCCTTGTGTGAGTCACCACTAATGTAATCTCACCCAACTCATGATCATATAGGGCTTTTGTGGTAATGTAATGAAGTTTTTTGGTTTAGGGTGGGATATATTGCTCTAAGAAGGTTTCATCTTCCTTTAAGTACTTCATTTGCTTCATTTTGGCACACATTTTCTTGACTCTTTAAGTCATTTACTTCTTATTTAGGGGTTAGAGAGATACATTTTAACTCTATCTTGTTCATTTCAATTCTTTTTCTCCTTTATATGCCTTTCATTTTTTGCTTTTATTGAATCCCTTCATTTCCTCTACATTGTTCACTTTTCTTTTTGACTATTGGTCTTGACTTTCCTTTTTTTTGCCTTTACTTTTCTTCATTTTGTACCTTTTATCACTTTTGTATTCCTTATCTCTCCCCCCAAACTTATGCTTTTGCCTTGTGCTAAGGAAATATAGGGTGCCAATAGAGGGTCATTTTAGAAGGGATAAAGGCTTGTATCATGGTTATTGAAAGAATAAGGGCTATGGCTCAACGAGTTTGACTAGGGATATCATAATTGGTAGGATATGGATGTTTTCAAGTCTAAATTAGGATCAAATAGAGCCTATAATAACTTTTCAAGTCGAGTTGCACTTAGGATTTCACCTCAACACATGTTCAGGGCAAGTTCTAGACTTATTGGCACGGGACTTGTACTTACAAATCAATACCTCACCACACAAGCTATATGATTACAAAAGATCAGAGTGGGGGGTCACAACAACCTTAGCTAAGATTTGAGCAACACAAATGGTTTTGAAAAACCACCTGGTGATTGTTTAGTCAACACAAGAGTCTTAAGATCACCGTTATCACCATCCTACACACCAATTTGATTCTAACCATAAGGTTAAAGGTAAATGTGTTAGGCCTAAGTGAATCTTTTCCTAAGGCACCATTGCTCACTAACTACTATTTACACAAAAACGAAAAGAAAAATAGAATCAAATCCTTAAGAAGGTTATCATACCTTCCATCATCGGGAAGAGCCACCCGGTTCACACAAACTCCACCTTTGGAAAGAACCGTGGTATTAAGAAAACGAAAGGCTTATTGATAATTGAAACTTGTAAAATAAGAAGCTACAAGCTGAAAAAAGAAGCAATTAAATGAAATAAGAAGCTATACTATTAAGGGAAATTGCAAAAGAAGCTATGAAGTAAAATGCGGAAATTAAACTCAATATGTACAAAAGGGGGTGTAGATGAATATACATAAGGGTGAATGAATATATACATGAGAGAATAACTTTATATACAGACCAAAATAGAAAAATAATGAAAAGTTAATAAAAGGGTAAATTTATATACATACCAAAAGTGAAAAATAAGCATAAAGAAAGAAAATAGTATCATATTTACAAACCAACTACCAAATCAAAGTAGGGCCACCCCCTCAAATGAAAGCTAGCATTGTCATCAATGCTAACTAACCAAAAATAATCTCAAAAAGAAAGATAGAGAGCAAAGAGAATTCCCTATGGATCCTCCGTCTGCATGGGGTCCTGTGGTTGGGCACCTGGATCAGCTGTCTCGGGGGCCTGTGGCTAGCTCGAGGTACCTCTCTCCGGTTCCTCTAGCTAAATCTCTGCATCATCTACCCGGGGCATCACTCTTCTCCTCTTGGTCTCCCTCTGAGTCTCATGCTCTTGAACCTGCTCAGTATGAGATGCTAGGCGTTGGTCCTGTAATAGTAACTCCAAAGGTGGGTCTCCATCTGACTTCATCTTCTCTACCTCTCCCTCCAACTGCTTCACCGACTCTTTCGAGGCCCGAGTCTTTCTCAGCTTCTTTGTCTGTTCACTCAGCTTCTGAAGTGATTTTCCTTGAACTAGTAGAGCCTCCATTATAATCTTCTAGTTGTCCGGGAGCTTCTTCTGGTTGTCCAAAAGATCCTTTAGAGACTCATCTACCAAAGCTGGCACCTGTGGCTGTGGGGGCATTGACCGCGTTGCTACTGAACACAGACAACTTAGAAGTTGATGCCTGCATCCAGTTGTTGATACTGGAGAGTGTTTGGCTCAACCTATGAGCCGTCAATGGGTATGCTGAGGAGGATCGAATTTTTGAAGGCCTAGAAGTAGATGGTCCCGAGGCAGGAGTTGGTATAGCAGTTGGAGGCTGTGAAGTAGTGACTACCACTACTGGCTCTTCAGATTGGCTAGTAAAAGTAGTAGCTTTGCCCTTGAATTCCTTGGATTTGGGGTTGTCTGGACTCTTCAGTTTGCACCATGAAAACGGCAATTTGGGTTTTACCTTGACATGAAAGTTTCTTTTCACCACCTTCTGATCTTCCAAGCACATGGTAAGGAAGTTCGGGAATGGGTATGATCTATCACCCTCATTGACTACTCTGGTGATCACCCTTGACATGACATTTCTAACATTGATCGGGAACCCCGCCATAATAGCCGCCACTAATATCTCTTGGGAGACCGGTAAGGTGTTATCATAGGTAGTAGGGTCTAGCCTGCTGCATACAAAAGTCTCCCAACCCTTTGCCTCAAAGTTTAGAGTTTATCAACCATGTTGGGGTGGTATCTGGGAGAGCCATGTATGATTCCAACCACAGGAGGGATGCCTCATTCAACTCCACCTTTTCCAAGTATAGTGTTTCATCTTCATCATTGAAGCCCAGGTAGTCATTGATTGTTTTTCCGTCAAACTTCAGTTTCAAGTTCCGCTCCTTCGTCACTTTTGTATCCTTCTTGATGTGGGAGGCATTGGCGTAGAATTCCTGCGGACCGCGACTGCGGCCACAGACCCTCAAATTTACCTCTCTGACCTTTATCATCGCAGATCGCGAAAAATCAACCGCGGTTGCGAAAGTCAAATTAGGTCTCAACACCTAGGGTTTCTAATTTTCATACATTTTAGCAATATCATCAACATTATCAATCCCACTAGGTGTTCAGTAATGACTTATAACTTTTTAAACATAATCTAGTTACTATTACAGAACCCTAAGTCAAAATTAAAGAAAAAGGAAGAAGAAAAAGTAAGAACTATCAATTTAAAAGAAAATAAGAGGACTAAGGATTGATTGGAATTACCAGATATGAAATGTGAGACAAATGAAGTTCAGTTCTTCTGTTTATGTAAATTAGGGCATGGATGAACAGTGTTCTATGTTATTTGACAGTGCAAGGAGCAAAAAGTGCAAAAGAGTTTAGGACTGACTATTTGTAGAAAGGACCCAAGGCCTACACAGTCTTACCTACCGCGGTCGCGGTAAATCACAGCGGACCGCGGTTATAAAGTTTAGAAGGGCTGTTATTTGAGACCACCACTGATTCGTGATTACACCACTATAGAGTGGCAAGAGCGGTCGATGTAGCTTTTACCCGAGAAGGTCGGGATCAAATCCATAAGGAGCTAGAATAGTTTGGGATTGGGTTCCTATCTAAACTAGAAATGCGCGATGTAATTGTTTACACTTTCAAACATGCTTTGATTTTTTTACTATTCTAATTTTTATACTAATGATGCAGGAAATTTGATTGTGTATGATATTTTTTTGTAGGGTTTTCTTAATTGGTAAAGAGGCACTAGGGAAGTGACTTACTTCTACGTGAGTATCCAACAAGAACTAAAACTTAGGGCAATTTTTTATAGCTGGGATCGTGATAAAGACAATGCAGGAAACTACTCACTCTATACCTCTTGGTAGTTTGAGTGACTTTGCCCTAATTGGCTTTCTCAAGTCCAATTGGGTGTTCAAATTTGTGCAAGCGAAATTAGCTCAAGTCAGGTATTACTATCTCTAGGTTTAACCCTGTAATTGGGGATATCAATCTCTTGAATGAGATAGAATGCACCCACATTCCTTGTTGGTCTGTATTTTCTAGACTTGGAGCTCGAGGAGAGCCAAAGTCAAAAAGGTACAAATTAGTGTTTGCAACCACAAATTTAAAATTAAAAGAACAAAACATGCCATATATCATTCATCCATTAACATCTAAGCCCTAAAATAAGAGACCCATTAAATACCCACATTAGGGTTGAGCCACAACCCTAGCTAAAGGGCTTAGCTACTCATAATTGAACAAGAAATCATAGATTGAGATGAAGAATAACCCATAAAATATAATTACAAGATAAGATTCTAAGATTAATTGCTAAACAAGCTATAAAATTACTCAAAATAGGTAAAATACGTCGTTCATGTGCTCAACTACAGATAAGATGACCTAAAAATCTGAAAAAGTAGTATTTATACACAACTAAATTTTTCGGAAAAAAATTCTCCTGACGGAGTTACTGCTGATAGTGGAAAATGGACTGCTGCAGCGGTGAGGCTACCGTGACCGCGTAAAATAAACCGCGGATTGCGATCATGGACTTTTGGCTTCAAGTTTGGTCCTCTGAATCTCTTCTCTGCAGACCGCAAAAAAAGGACCGCTATCGCGGTAGAGGCACCACGGTCGCATAAAATAACCACGGACCATTGTAACTTGTAATCCTAGAAAATGCATCTCTCTGAACCTTGCCACCGCGGACCGCGATCGTAGTGGGTCTTATGCGTCCGCGGTGGATTTTTTGTTGTAGCGCTACTTTTACTTAGTTGTGAACTTGTGCAGGTTTCACTCCTTTTTGAGCTGGTTATGACATCCTTGTCTTTTATTGACCAAACACTACAAACAAGCACAACAAGTTAGCTTTTGGAAATACTTGTACACATTTTTAATTCAAAATTCAAGCAAAAGGGAGCATATAATAGACTAGAATCCCTAGTTATCACTCCTCTTGCATAACAACAATTCAGTCAGCATCTTTCAATGCTTCCTTGATATTTTTTGGCATAATTTGAGACAAGAAGGTTGAGAAAGAAAACTTGTTTCTTGCCTTGGATCTAGTTTGAATACCAAAGTCCAATGGAATGATTACATTTTGAAGAGGATTTGAGCTCTTGTACTTCCTGTTAGACACCTGAGTTTCAGGATGTAAGGGACTAGGTTCCTCCATGTATGACCCATCATTGGCATCAATGAAAGTATGAAAGCTACTTCTTTTATCTGTGTCAGGAGTGCCGAATAAATTATCAACAACTCCATTGTCAGCTTCACTTGCTGTGACAGAGGAACTAAGTTCTTCCAAATCAGTTGGAAGTTCTGCTATATGTTCTTCACTAGTCTCCTTGACTTGACTCATTAGATCTGCCTTCCCATTTGCCATATCAATGAACTCTCTAAGTACCTTTGAGTACTCTCTGTCTTGATCATCCTTATCATGTTAATCCTTCCCACTTGAGTGGTGAGATTCATCAAAGATCACATGTACACTTTCTTCTACACATTGAGTAATTTTGTTGTAGACTTTGTATGCTTTGCTTTGAGAAGAGTTACCAAGAAAGATTCCTGCATCACTTTTAGCATCGAATTTTTCAATGCTTCCTTACCATTATTAAGAACAAAACATTTGCATCCAAATGCTCTCAGATCAGTCAGCTTCGATTTTCTCCCATTAAGTAATTCATATGGGGTCTTACCAAGCAGGGACCTGATCATGCACCTGTTAATCAAATAATAAGTAGTGTTCACTGCTTCAGCCTCGAAGCTCTTTGGCACACTACTATCTATTAGCATCGTCCTAACCATAACTTTAAGAGTCATATTTTTCCTCTCCATAACACCATTTTGCTGAGGTGTTCTGGGAGCAGAAAATTATGACTTATACCATTTTCATCAGATAATTCATCGAATTTGGAATTGTCAAACTTGACGTCGTGATCAGATCTAATACTCACAATATTATGTCCCATCTTCACTTGAATCTGCTTCAAAAAATGCAGTAAAAACTAGAAAGGTTTCATCCTTGGTCCTTAGAAATAAGGTCTATGTGCATCTGGAATATTCATTAACAATAATGAAGATGTACTTCTTTCCACTTCTGTTAGGCATTCTCATAGGTCCACACAGATCCATATGACAAAGATCCAATGGCCTTGAAGTGCTAAATTCCATTTTTTTGGTTTGAGTGGAGACCTAACTTACTTCCCGTTCACACTTGCATCACACATTTTGTGATCTTTGAACTTTGACTTTGGCAGCCCACGAAATAGGTCATTCTTGATCAGCTTGTTCAATAGGGAAAATCTTGCATATCTCAATCTTTTGTGCCATAGTTCAACTTCATCATCATTGACACTCGGGCATGTAAGATCATCACCATTAAGAGAATCAAAGTTTGCAACATAAATATTTTTGAACCTTTTTTGCAACAACAACCACTTCACCGGTTATAAGATTGGTGACAGTGCAAGACTTTTATCACGCCCCGAACCTGAGCTTGGACGTAACACAGCACTTGGTGCCTAACTACATTTGACCGAGTGAACCAACTGGCTAGTTGAATCAACATGTGATATCATAACATACTGAATACGGAAGATAAACTAACACATGTTGATATACTGAAAGTCTGGACGCTATAAATCAAAGTGCAGAAATACTAATAAAATTTTGAAACATATTTGTAGCCAACATAGCTTAACATAAAAAGCGTGAGACCCTATCTAACTATTACTCTAGTCTATGAAGCCTCTAATGAATTACTGAAAACACTGACTGTCTGAAAATACTGAAGACTGTAAGGTAATGATGATGCCCCGAAAGAACTGGGGTCACCAAATTAGCTGGTACGAGAATCCTAGTGCTCTGAATCATCAACCTGTAAATCATTACCTGCGTAGTGAGATGCAGACCCCGGGCAAAAGGGACGTCAGTACATTTGAATTGCATTGGTATGTAAAGCAACTGAGCGAAAGAATTATAAATACTGAAACTGAAACTGAGCTAATAACTGAAAATTGATAATTGATACTGAAATGATAACTATTGAAATAATAACTGATAGCTGATAACTGATGTCACACCTCCTTTTGGCGCTACCGCACCCCGCGAAGGGCGTGGTGGAAGGAGTTTTTCCAATTAAAGGACAA
>MU707793.1:7774-33957 GCA_026770625.1 Nicotiana glauca
ATTTCTTTAAAGAAAATTCTATCACACTCTCTCTACTCCTAGAGTTTAGGTTCTACCCCCTTCCTGTAAGTATTGCCTTGGGCACCTTTGAGTACCCATTGAAATTTGATGCACAAGTTTGGTAATTCCACACTGTACTTATTTAATATTTTGGTAAATTTTGGGTGCTGGTATTGGCCAAAGACCCCCATTGGGCCCTTAGGGAGCTTTGCCGCACCCAAACCATGGTCAAGGCTATGAAACTCGAAAGAAGTGAGGTTGGAAGATCGGGACTTGTCGGAGGCTCCCTATAGAGTAGCCTCTTATTTTATTTTTCATTATGTAATCCCGCTATTATGGTTTGTAATAATTTATAAACAACTGATTGGGGTTATAGTGAAATTGGGAGGGATTATGCATGCATAGTTTAATTAATGGGTAGAGAACATGTCTATAGGGCTTTACTTACCAATCTGTGCAATAGAAGCCATGTGTAGGACATGCATCTTACACTTAGATATCTTGCTTTAGGCTTTTTACTTTCAGATTGTTATACTCACTTTGTAGTCAGTTAGTAGTTAACGAATAACTGTTAAAACTACTGCTGCATTTCCATTCGCATTTAGATACCATGTTTTTAAGACCTTTAAGTGCATTATATACCATGTTACTTAGGATTTATATTTTTGTCTAAGTTGCAATTGCTGAACGCCTCACTAGCTGTTTAATTTAACAACACAAGTTTTTTGACTGCATCTTCTCTTTAAAACTGGAATCAATATACATATTCACCACTTTTTTTTAGACAAGAAGGCAATACATACATCACCTAGGCAAGCTTTAGGCCCAATAATAAAAATGATTGATCTTGTTTACTAGTTTCAAACTACTCAACCTTTTAACTTTCCTAACTCTTTTTTCATCCGTCTCTCCGAAGTCAACTCTTTTATTGAAAATCCCTTCATTTGGAAACCTATTTCGTATTTATAGGCTCTCACTGATTTACTGATTCGTGCTCTGTTAAGCTTTTAAATTACTGACACCTTTCTGCCCAGCATCACGTTATTTTGATACTTGTCTAACTAAACTACTGCATTTTTTTTCAAATCTCTACTTTTTTACAAACGATGTTTTAACAGTTCCCTTACCTTTACTTACTCAACTGTTTTCTTAGTTGTGTTTCTGTATGTCAAACGCTCTTCGAATCACTCGGTTGTGATTAAACCTTCAACTGAAATTGATCTTGAAACTCGCGTTCTTTTAAGACCTTAAATGTGTTTCAGATGTGCTAATTACATGTTTACTTGTGAGGGATCTGTGAGCTTCTTATTTGCCTTTGTATGGTTCCTTTATATGTCGTCCTACTTGTTATGCATGTCGCCTAGAATTTTGTCCTTTAAACCTAAGGGTCCAGCCTAGACCTTACCCTGTAGGGATAGTGGTCCTAAATACCCGCTAGGACTTATAGGACGGGACGGGTAATAGCACGCAATAAGCATTCGTGACCAATCCAACCTTTACGGGGTGGGAAGGGTAGACATAGAGATGATGATCACGCGATAACACTATGCGTACAATTGGTTACCGGTGTTGTGTGGATGATCCATGTGATTTATAAACCTAGGACCCCTTTCTTTATGTTACTTCGTTAATATCAATAAATTCTGTCTTTTCAAATTACCCAAAACTCCCCTTTAATTTTTCACTGGACTATTCCTTTATTTCTAACTCTTTCTTCTTTGTTTTATTCAATGTCTTGAATAATTCTTGCACTTAGACTCTCCCTAAAAAAAATTATAGATTCCAAAATGCTTGTTTGCAACCCTTATGTGTAAATTTATTTGTATACTTGTTTACATTAAAGTCACAACATAGCATGGCCGAGAACCACACTAGTGGATCTTGAGGGGCGCCTAACACCTTCCCCTCGAGATAATTTCTAACCCTTACCTGAACTCTGGTTTTCAAATTCAAAACCCTTAGTGTCCTAATGCACTTAATCATTAGGTGGCGAATCTTCAAATACAAAAACCCAATTCCCTAACGGGAATAGAGTTGTCTTCCCAAATGTTGTAAACCCGATTTCACGAGAAAAAAGGGGCGTCAACAGGGTCTTGTAGGAATTGCTAACATCATGACTAAAAAAGATAATGGCACCCTCCAATGATCGTAGCTAAGATTTATCGGGCTTTAACTGTCTGTCGAGAAGGGGGAAAATTCTTCGAGGGATGTAACATACTCCTACAACTTTGGATACAAGAATATCTCTGTCACTGCTTGAGGTACATGAACTGCGGCATGACTGGTATGAACTGCATTGAAGAATATGAAAACCGAGTGATGGGTTGTGAATTTCCAGAGGGTACAGAGGCCTAGTTTGTGCATTTGAGTTCTTTAACTTCAAATAAAATTGAGTGGATGTTCGGTTGGCTCCCAGTCACTAAAGTCATTTATATGTCACCCGAGGTGTGCTATCTTCTCTTAATGGGCCTCCGGAGCATTCCGCCATATGCCCTACACAGGGTGCTGCACTAAATAAGCAAGTACCAAACTATCCCACGTGATTTAGATCTAAGTTAACAAGTAATCGAATTGGGTCCGAAAGTTGTGTTCCCAGAAGGAAAAGTTTGTCAGATTTGGAATGAGTGTTGATTTCTAGAGCCAAAAACTCGAGTACAGAATCTATCTAAAGGCAAAGTAGAGCCTAATTACATAGCTTGGTTTGGTAAAAGATTTCAAGTCCATCAGGAGCCCGAACGACCTGCTAAAAGGTCCCACGTCCAGCAATTCATTGATGATTCACGGGAGCAACAGGATTGGTTGGCAAAAGAGGCAAGCTACAGGGCCAAGATAAGCATATTGGAGGGAAAAATCAAGGATCTCAAATTTGACAAAAATGTACAAGATGCTGCTGATGAAGGGGAAAAGAAGAAGTTGGCTCAAGAAAATAATGCCCTTCGAGCCCAGATCCAAAAAATGAAAATAGCTACTGAGAATCAGGAAAGGAGTCGAACAAATGAAAGGCTCACAAATGGTCTTAGAAGGAAAATATCTGAGTATCAGGATGACTTGGAAAAATCTGAGGGTAATCTGGCAAGAGCCCGAGCACAATTGATAAAGAACGCAGAGGGAAGAGCGGAGTTTGTATGGCAGTTGAAAAGGAAATATGACGGGATAGTCACAAATTTGAAGAAAAAGCTAACTACCCTCGAAAATAAGATGGCCAAACAAGCTAAGAACTTTAAAGCAGAAAGGGAACATTGCTATGCATTAATGTTGTAGCTAGAGGAAGATATGCAACAACTACAGGGTCAAAACCATCATGACACCCAAGTGCCAGAAGCTAGGTCTCAGCAAATAATGCGTTTGCTCCAAGAAAAAGGGTGTCATCAGGGAAAGGGTTAGAGCAATTGTTGACTACATCGTCATGAAGTTCCACGAATGTGAAGACATGACTAGAACCACCTTTTTGCAACGGTAATGACCTTTGTTCGTCAACTAATAAGTGACCTGGAGCGTCTTCAAGGGGATCTTGCACATAGGCCCGTGGCAAGACTAACTGATGTCCCACGAGTCCCTGGAGTAGAAGCACTTATGTACTCTTGATTTTCATTTTTGAGTCTGTACTTCAGTTTTTAGTTTTAAAGTATGTTTCGAGTCTGTTTGTAGTTTTGAAATTAGAAAAAATATGATAGAGTCTTTTGTAACAGAGAATAATAGAGTTTTTATTAATGAAAATTTAGAAAATCCCAAAAAAAATGTTTCTTATTTTTCGCATTTATTTCATGAACTACGTGATGATCTTATTCAAGTGGCGTCGTGATACATTGGCAATCCTCATCGTATTCGGTCATGATTTTCTTGTAAATTACTAAAATGAAAGAAAAGAGAGCCAAAGGAAAAACCAAAAGAAAAGAGAGAAAATAAGAAAAAAAAAAGAGAGGAAAATGGGAATAAAAGTAAAAGCGTAGAAGAGCAAAGGTGAAAAGAAAAGAGGAAATTAGGGAGATAAACAAAAGTAGGGATGAAATATGGAACCATTGCAAAACATATAGAAAATACACTTAATTGTATGGGTGCATCACACCCCAGACGTGCGATTACCTATGTGTAATTGTCTCACACTAACTGGTTTGTTGCGTTTGCTATTGAGTAGGTTCTATATTAAGGTGGTTGGTTTTGTAGTAATCTGGCTTCACATCCTTACTTTACAAGATCAAAAGGAAGTGTTGAAATGTTGTTGGAAAGTCATCTGCCAACAGTTCCTATCTCGGAAGATAGCTCGATCTCGGCCATCCCAACTTTAGAATCAGCGACTTTTGAGGAAAACAAGGTTCTGCGTCTCTGCATGTTGGAAATGTGGGACGCCTTGGTAGAGATCAACCGAATGCGATACCTAGTTTCCCTGAGCTACTTACCAGGGCAAGTGGAACTTTCAACGTCCTAATAAGTTACCAAAATACCCCGCTTGGATATCCTACCATCTCAGCCCGTTTGCTGGAATACCTTCTGAGGTTTGCCCCCAGGTGTTGATGTTAGGTGCGGCCTCCAACATATTCACTGCGCCACCTTCTTCGGCCACGACACAACCCACTTTGCCCAGGCCAATCTTTGATCCATTATCCTTCACTTTCCAAGTACCATCGTTTCCACCAGACCTACCCATTTCACCACCAATTCTTACCCATAACAGCCCTGGTATGAGTTTACCATAGGATAGGAGAAAACTACATTCCCTGAACTCCCTTAGGACTAGTTCGTAAAATTGGGTTCTCAAGTTTAGTAGCGGGTTCAAATTAAGAAGTCTATCCCTCTTGTTTGAATCCGGACTTGAGCTTGAAGTCCGAATTTTTAAAATATCAAATAAATAGGATTTTTAGAGACAAATATAAATAGAAAAATTGTAGCTTGCTTTAGATTGGCCTTTAATGAATAAAAACGAGATGTGCCTCGCTAACAAAACAAGTTGCGGGGCCCTCGATAATTGTTTATACAAAATACTTAGACTTCGGGATGGGCCATTTAGCGAATTTCACGGCCTTCCCTAAAGATAATAATGCGTTAGTCACTTTAGGTGCGTTTTTAATAATCTAAGAACCCCGAGTAGGAGGAAATCACTCGGAAGATGAGGAGCATGGAATAGAGCCTTAAGAATATACAAGGTTTAAGTGGTTA
Organism: Nicotiana glauca; assembly: GCA_026770625.1. Classification (NCBI taxonomy): domain Eukaryota; kingdom Viridiplantae; phylum Streptophyta; class Magnoliopsida; order Solanales; family Solanaceae; genus Nicotiana; species Nicotiana glauca. The sequence continues at coordinate 12,929 of MU707793.1, forward strand.
AAAGAGCGTGTCCTATGCTGATTTGTGTATGTTCCCCCATGTCCACCTACCCCTAGGCTTTAAAATTCCCAAGTTTGAAAAGTACGATGGGCACGGGGATCCCATATCCCACCTCAAGAGGTACTGAAATCAGCTGAGAGGAGCAGGTGAAAAAGAGGAGCTTCTCATGGCTTATTTTAGAGAGAGTCTAGTGGGCATTGCTTCCGAGTGGTACATGGATTAGGACATATCTCGTTGGCACATTTGGGATGATCTAGCTCGAGATTTTGTCAGGAAATTTCAGTATAACATAGACATAACTCCCGATAGGAATTCTCTGTCGAACCTCAAGAAGAAGTCATCGAAAAATTACGAGAATATACTGTTAAATGGTGCGAACAAGCGGCCAGGGTCAAGCCCCCGATGGATGAAATGGAAATGGTGAGTGTTTTTCTTCAAACCCAAGAGGCTGACTACTTTCAGAATATAATGTCTGCAACTGGGAAACTATTTGCTAAGGCCATCAAAATTGGTGAGATGGTCGAGAATGGTCTGAAAACAGGCGCATATTGGGTCAATCTGCCATAAGAGCTACATCCCAAGCAATTCAAAGAGGGTCCAGAGGTGTAGCGAACAAAAATAAGAAGGAAGAAGTGGCAATGGCGGCTTCAGGTTCGAGAAACCCCCGTCCACCTAGAAGTTACTTCCATCCAAGCACCCCACAACATTATTATCCTCATCAGGATGTGGCCTATGCTATGGCTCCTCAGCCATACGCACTAATGAATGCCCAGCCATACGCTAGGCCACAACAACAGTTTAACCAAAACCGAGCTCTATTTCCTAGAAATCACCCTTCTCACTGAGCTCAGTATAATCCCCGGCCTCCACAAAATACATTCCCCTACAATGCTCGTGCTCAGGAACCACCTAGAAGAAATAATTTCATGCCTATTGGCGAATCATACTCCAGCCTTTTCCCTAAACTTTTCCAAATGGGTTTGTTGCAACCCGTACCCCAAACCAGGCAAAACCTAGAGTCACCCTCTTACCGACCCGGTTCTCGATGTGCTTATCATTCTGGGGTGGAATGACATGACATTGAAGACTGTTAGGCTCTAAAAAGGGCTGTTGAAAATCTCATAGAACAAAAATGGATAGTGCTAAAGGATTAATAAATTCCTAATGTGACCAACAACCCATTACCGCCTCACAACAACAGGCCGGTTATTGTAATGATTTGCGAAAATCAGGAGTTTGATCCCGCTTTAAAAGCCATCATTGCAATTGCTGATGTCGAGAAGAAGCCAAAGGTTATTGCAAAGCAATACAAGAAAGAGAAGAAGAGAAAACCCATCCCTCAAAATACAGAAAGGACAGTGGAAACCAAAGCTGGGGCAGAACCCCTAAAATATGCCGTTCTTTATGTTCCCCGGGGTCACAGGAAAGAGCAAATGACATTGATCCCTCCAAGAAGATTCGAACTGAACAAGGGACCTAAGAAGTACGTGCCTAAGGGGACCTATGTGGTACGAGGGTTAGTAATTTCACCAAGGCTGAATTAGCCCGTGGTTATTGACCGTGCACCGCAGAGGCCCATGACAGACCCGACTGTTGCTCCATGGAATTAAAACAAGGCAGTAGTAACCTACAAGGGAAAAAAGGTCTTAGGAGAAGCAAATGAAACTAAAACAGCCGAGAAATACCTTAACTTGGAGGATTTGAACAAATCCAAGAAGAAGCGCTTCCCACTCAAAAAGCCTATCGGTGCTAAGGAGGCCGAAGAATTCTTCCGGTAAATTGAAAACTGCAGACTATGAGGTAATAGACCAACTCCAAGGAGTCTCCTTCATAGGTCTCACTCCTGTCTCTACTGGTAAGCTCAACCGAGCTTCAGAAAGTATTAATAAAAACCCTCAATAAAGCTTATGTGCCGATTGAAACCACCGTTGAACAACTGGAAAGGATGGCAGAAAGATTTTTCGCAGTCAATCTGATTTTATTTAGTAAGAATGATTTGCCCCTGGAAGGGGCCGCCCACAACAAAGCCCTTCATTTGACAGTTAAATGCGAGGGGTACTATGTGAAAATAGTCATGATGGATGGTTGGTCCGGAGTTGATATTTGCCCTCTCTCAACTTTGCAAAGAATGGAGAATGTGACTGAGAGAATCAGGTCTAACAATGTCTGTGTGCGTGCCTTTGATGGCATTAAAAGAGATACTATAGGCGAGATCAATTTAATTTTAACTATTGGTCCTATGGATTTCGAGGTGACATTTCAGGTCCTAGACATGGACATTTTTTTATAATTTCCTCTTGGCAAGGCCTTGGATTCATGCGACAGGGGCTGTACCTTCTACTCTCCACCAAATGGTGAAATTTGAATATGAATCAGTATATTATAGTCCACGAAGAGGACGAGCAGTCAATTTACCGGGACCTGTCAGTCCCGATGTAACGACCTGACCGGTCATTTTTAGAATTTACGGCCTGTTTCCCCATTAACTGCTTCCCCTAAGTTCCTTTCTGATTTTTTGGTTTGTCGGGACGTTCGGTGTTAGGATTCGGAGTGTTTTGGGACACTTCGTCCCTAAATGAGAGCTTAAAAGTTGAAAAATGGCCTGTAATTGGAACAGTGTAAAGACGACCTCGATATGGAAATTCGATGGTTCCGTTAGCTCCTTTAGGTGATTTCGGGGTTAGGAGCGTGTTCGGAATGTATCTTGGAGGTTCGTAGCTCATTTAGGCTTGAAATGCCGAAGTTTGAATTTTTGAAGTTTCCGGTCCGATAGTGAGTTTTTGATCTGGGGGCCGGATTTCAATTCTGGAAGTTTCTGTAGCTCTGTCATGTCATTTGGGACGTGTGTGCAAAATTTTAGCTCTATCGGGGCAAGGTTCGGGTAGGTTTTTGACCGAAAGCGTATTTTGATAGAATTTGAAGTTCTTAGGCTTGAATCTTTGATTTAATCGAGTTTTCGGTGTTGTTTTAGGTATTTTAAGGATTGGTAGAAGTTTGAATAAGGTATTAGGTGGTATTCGTGCTTTTGGTTGAGGTCCCGGGGACCTCGGGGTGATTCCGGGTGGTTGACGGAAGATTTTAAGTTGGATAAATAGCTAAAGGATTCTGTCATCTGGTATTTTCGCTTCTGCGGTTTGGGAACCGCAAAAGTGGCTTCTTCATCGCAAAAGCGAGTTTGGCCTTCCCCTAAGAGACCGCAAAAGCATTCACCTTCTTCACAGGAGCGGAGCCGCAGAAGCGGCTATTTGGTGGCAGAAGCGACTCGTGCCTTTTCCTCAGAAGCCGCAGAAGCAGCTAAATCATCGCCTAAGCGGAGCCGCAGAAGCGGCCCAAGTATCGCAGGTGCGAGCCCAACCCTTTTAATGAAAATCACAGAAGCAGTTGGTTTCCACAGAAGCGGGACCGCAAAAGCGGTCCCTTGTCCACATAAGCGAAAATGTCTGTGCAGATATAAAAATTCGAGGGTTTTGATTTCATAAGTTAGAGAACTCAATTTGAGCACGGGAGAAGGCGATTTCGAGTGGAGTTTGAACAGAAAATTATTGGGTAACGTTTCTTTGATCCCTTTTCATTATTTCCGCAGAAGCAAAAATGTCTGTGCAGATATAAAAATTCGAGGGTTTTGATTTCATAAGTTAGAGAACTCAATTTGAGCACGGGAGAAGGCGATTTCGAGTGGAGTTTGAACAGAAAATTATTGGGTAACGTTTCTTTGATCCCTTTTCATTATATTTCATCATTATATAGCTAAATACATCATTGGAATTCGAATTTAGGATCAAAACTTGGTAAATTTGGGGTAAGACTTCATAGACCAAACTATTGGGTTTTGAGGGGGATTTGGCCTCCGATTTGGGAGATTTTTATACGGTTAGACTCGTGAGACTACGAGGGTTCTGAAAATATAAAAATTATTTGATTCCGAGACATTGTCTAGAGGGGCATTTTGGTCATTTTACCTATTTTCGCGCCCTAGCTTTAATTTTAATAGTGGAATCAGTTTTTTGCAATATTATTTACGATATGTAATTAAATTGAATAGATTTGGGCCATTTGGGGTCGGATACTCATGGCAAAGGCGTGGTTTCTATTGATATTGAGTCGGTTCGAGGTAAGTGGCTTGTCTAACTTTGTGTGGGGGACCTTTCCCCTTAGGATTTGTTCTTGATATTTGAGTGCCTTGTACGCGAGGTGACGAGCGCGTACTTGAGATGATTGATGAAAATCTGGTTTTACTTAAGTTGTTAATATTTAACTTTCTTTCTTATTTGCCTTATCTTCTCGAAGCTTATTACTTGTGCTAGACTAGGAAAGCATGTCTAACTGACTTAATTGCCTAATTGCTTAAGTTGTTTAATAGTACTATTTGAAGCATGCTAGGTTAGTTCTATCTGCTGCTCCATTTTTTGTATTTATCCCTTGGTTTGTTTCTGGCTGTGATTGCGCATTTACATTGGGACTACGGATATGGGATTCCGGTAGCTCCCCCTTGTTTGTTTACTTTGGGACTACGGGTTCGATTCTCGGGAGATCCCCCTGCACTTTTATTTTGGGACTACGGATCCCCTGTACTTTTATTTTGGGACTACGGGACGGTATCCCGGGAGATCCCCTGCACATTGATGATTGGACTATGAGACGATATCCCGGGAGATCCTCGATAATGATGTGAGAGTTGGACTACGGGACGGTATCCCGGGAGGTCCATTGAACAGTTGAGGAAAGGGCTACAGGACGGTATCCTGGGATACCCTCGTTGGTATTTTGAAATTTAGTTGTGTTTACTTGTGTTTCTGCTTTATCCTTGCAGTTATCCTTGCTCGTTGTTTTGCCTTATTACACTGTCGAGGTTATTAATTTGTGCCAGACTTCCATCCTGTTAATTATTGTTACTGTTATATTTTTGCCTCAGTAGGGCCCTGACCTTCCTCTTCACTACCCAATCGAGGTTAGGCTTGGCACTACTGAGTACCGCTGTGGTGTACTCATGCCCTTCATGTGCATGTTTTTCATGTGTAGATCATACAGGCACCTCTACTCAAGCGCACTATCCTTGTGGCGATGAGACATACGGAGACTTTGAGGTATATCTGCAGCGTCCGCAGACCGAAGAGTCTTCTTCCTTATTATAGTTGTAGAGCTGTTATCCTATCATACTTTTGATGTAGTTATTATGGATGTTAGAGTACTTATTGGAATTCTATTAGCCTGTGTTTCCCGTGAGTTTCCGGGTTTTGGGATTTGGTTGTAGACTTCCGCATATTCTTAGAGTTGTACAAGCCGGACGACCTTACACTCAGTTGTTATTTTTCATATGTTCAGTTTTAATTGGTTTTTTTCTGAAAATATTATATCTTTTCTGCAATACTTGGCTTACCTGGTCGTGGGGACTAGGTGCCATCACGACATGTTCACGATTGGTGAACTAGGGTCGTGACACCCATGTCTCGAAGCTAGGGAAGGTAATGAACATATAGTCTATCAAGCTTTCGAGGTTGTGGTCGCAGACCAATGTGAAGAAGGAAGCCCTTGTCCTCAACCATTTCTCTCAAATGCATCAATTATAGTTGCCAAAGAAATGATCATGCATGGTTATAAACAAGGGAAGGGGGTCGGGACATTATTGTGAGGTATCGCAAAACCTATCACTCTAGCTACTAGCGAGAAGTTCTTTGGTATGGGTTTTCAAGCCATGCAAGATGATGAAACATGGGGAAATGAGCGAAAGAACAACGGTTGGGTCTTGCCTCAGCGAATCCCGCATCTATTCAAAACATTCGTCAAACCCAAGTATACAGAAGAGGAAGATAAGGCTTTCACGACCGAAGATATAGAAGAAATATGTGGAGCTATGAGGCAGATGCTATATGAAACCCACATGGTCCAGCCGGGAGAAGGCTCGAGCACTACTGAGGTGCTGTATATGGGGCCCAATGCCAAATTGCAAAACTGGAAGGCTACTCCATTCCCAATCAGGTGGGAATCCCGGTAGTCCAGTCTTGCCACCTTTTCTACATCACGAGTTATTCCAGGGTGTAACTCGGATGTTTCTTGTAGTTTACCGTCTTTAAATTCCAATGTAAACCTTTTTATCTTCAAAATTCAATGAAATAAAATCAATATTTCATCGTTCATGAATCTTTCTTTTTTTATTCTTTCTGATTTTGTTACTTTTTCTTATTTCTTCTTTCAGTTCTAATAATGCTGCTTTAAAAAATATGACATGCTTGCGGACTTCATGCCTAGATCCAAACACGCTGTCTAATTGTGAAATAATGAATCAAGAACTAGAATATGATGAAGAAGAGGCTTTTAGGGAAATAAATCAAGAATTGGAAAATTTTGAGAATAAGCCTAAGCCAAATCTAAATGAAACCGAGCCAGTAAATTTGGGTAATTCAGAAGAGGTCCAAGAAACTATGATAAGCATTCACACAGATGAAAGAACTGGGGATGCCCTGATCCAACTTTTGTTTGAATTCAAAGATGTGTTTGCTTGGTCCTATGATGACATACCAGGATTAAGTGTTGACCAAGTGGTACACAAGCTACCGACTTACCCCGATTATTCCCTTGTCCAGGAAAAACACTAGAAGTTCAAAACTGATATCAGTGACAAGATCGAAGAAGAGGTCACAAAAAAGTTGAAGGCGGGGGTGATTCAAGTGGTCCGATACACCACATGGCTGGCCAATGTAGTCCCAGTGCTAAAAAAAGATAGGAAAACTCAAGAAAATTGTGCATTGACTACCGAGATCTGAACAAAGAAAGTCCCAAGGACAACTTCCCTTTGCCAAACATCCACATCCTTGTTGATAACTATGCCAAACTCGAGGTACAATCTTTCGTGGATTGTTATGCAGGATATCATCAGGTGTTGATAGATCAAGAGAATGCGGAAAAGATAGCCTTCACCATACCCTGGGGCACCTATTGTTACAGGGTCATGCCTTTTGGTTTGAAGAACGCCGAGGCAACTTATATAAGGGCCATGATTGCCTTTTTTCATGAAATAATGCACCAAGAAATTGAGGTGTATGTGGACGATGTGATCATCAAATCTAGAACACAGGACGACCATATTTGGGACTTGAGAAAGTTTTTTGAGCGGCTGCGTAAGTATGATTTGAAGCTAAATCCGGCTAAATGTGTATTTGGGGTTCCATCTAGCAAACTCTTGGGATTTATAGTCAGTCGGAGGGGCATCAAGTTAGATCCAATGAAAATAAAGTGCATTCGGGATTTTCCTCCTCCGAAAACCAAGAAAGAGGTTATGAACCTGTTGGGAAAGTTGAATTACATCAGCCGGTTCATTGTTTAGTTGACTTCCACCTGTGAGCCTATATTCAAATGGTTGAAGAAATATACAATGATTAAATGGACTGATGAGTGTCAAGAAGACTTCGACAAAATCAAAGAATATCTGTCAAATCCGCCAGTCTTGGTCCCACCGAACCTGGGTGGCCTTTGTTTTTTATTTGACAGTCTTGGAGAATTCTTTTAGATATGTCCTCGGGCAACATGATGTGACCGGGAAGAAAGAGCAGGCAATCTACTATTCGAGTCTTTTCTTTCACAAGCTATGAAGCTAAATATATCTTGTTGGAAAGGACTTGCTGCGCCTTAACTTAGGTCGCTCAAAAGCTTAGGCATTACATGTTGGCCTACACCACTTACCTCATCACCAGGCTTGATCCTTTAAAGTACATATTCCAGAAGCCGATGCCCACAGGGAGGTTAGCAAAATGGTAGATCCTACTTACTGAATTCGACATAGTCTATGTCACTCGCACGACAATGAAAGCCCAGGCTTTAGCAGATCACCTGGCTGAAAACCTTGTTGATAATGAATATCAATCCTTGAGTACTTACTTTCCGGACGAGGAGGTGAATTCAGTTGAGGTAACATTAGAAGACACCAATGCCTGGAAAATGTTCTTCGATGGAGCTCTGAATGCAAAAGGTGTTGGGATTGGGGAAATTCTGATCTCACCCACTGGTCAACACTATCCAGCCACAACCCAGCTTCGGTTTTTCTGCACAAATAACACGACTGAATATGAAGCCTATATTATGGGTATGAATATACCAGTCAACCAAGATGTGGAAGAATTGATCATTATGGGAGATTTAGACTTGATTATCCGACAAGCTCAGGGAGAATGGGAACTCGAGAAGGCAACATGTGGAAGATCTTAGCAAACGGTTCAAGTCAGTTGAGTTCAGGTACATTCCTCATTTTCACAATGAGTTAGCTGATGCACTCTCTATTATGGCCTCGATGTTTCCATACCCAGGCCTACATTGGCCCTTTAGAAATCCAAATCTGAGAAAGGCATGGTTACTGCAATACGGTTGAGGTGGAACCAAATATTCAGCCATGGTATCATGATATCAAGATATTTCTAAAAATGAAAGAATATCCTGAGCAAGCCATTGGAGACCAAAAGAGAACCATTAGAAGGCTTGCCAGTGGTTTCTTCTTGAACGGCAAGGTCTGATATAAAAGGACTCCATATCTCAACTTGTTAAGATGTGTGGATGTCGAAGAGGTCGGAAGAATCATGAATGTAGTGCACGCAAGAGTGTGTGGAGACCATATGAATAGATACGTCTTGGCAAAGAAAATCCTTCGGGTGGGCTATTACTGGATGACTATGGAAAAATATTGCTTTAGTTTTGTCCGAAAATGTAATCAATGTCAGGTGCACGGTGACCTGATTCATGTGCCACCGATAGAACTGCATCCGATGTCAGCACCATAGCCGTTCATTGCTTGGGGTATAGATGTCATTGGGCCAATCGAGCCAAACACTTCAAATGGTCATAGATTCATATTGGTTGCCATTTACTACTTCACAAAATGGGTTGAAGCGGTCACCCTCAAAGCCGTCACTAAGAAAGATGTTGTGGATTTCGTGCACTCTAGTATCATCTATCGTTTTGGTATTCCTACGACCATCATTACAGATAATGCGGCAAACTTGAATAGTCATTTGATGAGGGAGATATGCGAAAAATTCAAAATCACGCATCAGAATTCTACCCCTTATCGACCCAAAGCTAATGGTACTGTCGAAGAAGCAAACAAGAACATCAAGAAGATTCTGAGAAAAATGATCCAAAGTTCCAGACAATGGCATGAAAAGATGCCATTTGCATTGTTGGGATATCGCACAACTGTGCGTACATTAGTCGGAGCAACCCCATATCTATTGGTTTATGGCACTAAAGCTGTGATACCTGCAGAAGTTGAAATCTCTTTTCTTCAAACCATTGTAGAAGCTGAGATTGAGGACAATGAGTGGGTCAAAAACCGTCTGGAATAGTTAACCATGGTTAATGAAAAGAGAATGGCCACAGTCTGCCATGGGCAGTTGTATCAACAAAGAATGGCCCGCGCCTACAACAAGAAGGTGCGGCCTAGGAGCTTTGAAGTGGGGCAACTCATTTTGAGACGTATTCTCCCTCATCACAAGGAAGCAAAACGAAAGTTTGTTCCCAACTTGAAGGTCCCGTACATTATAAGAAAGTTATTGTGAAAAGGGGCATTGTACTTGGGCGACATTGAAGGAAATGATCATGAAACAACTATAAATATAGACGCAGTCAAAAGGTATTATGTTTAATCTTTCTATAGCACCAATACTATTGATTGGGATGACGAAGGTTTTCATTCTTGCTACCCTAAACACTTCAATCCTTTGCTAACCCTTTGAGCCGGTTACCTTTCTTTCATTACCCTCTTTAGAACCTGAAAACGTTAGTAAAAAAAACAAAAAAAAAACATAGTTTCCTGAACTGTATTCAACTTGATTCCGAAAGGATACGTAGGTAGCCTCTCTCTGGGGTTCATTCACACCAAAACAAAAATCCAAATTCCCTCAAAAGTGAAACTGGGACAGATGTTATAATGGATCGGCGATGATCTCACCTGAATGGTTCCAAAGTTGTAATTCAATCCAAATTATATTTACCCAAATCCTTTCAAGTCCCGTCGATCAATCAGTGAGAATCAAGGATCAGAGAATACATCTACTTGGATCCGATTCAATCAAAATGAAAGAAATAAAATGAGAGAGTCTTATTGGTGAAAACCCACACGGGCACCGTAAGGCGATGTTGAGCAGAGAAACTAAAAAATGAGAGATTCTTGTAAGTGAAAACTCGCACATAGCACTATAAGGAGACAGTACGAAGAGAAATGAGAGAGGTCAATTGGTGAAAACCCGCAAGGGGAGCCGTTGATCGGAAAGAAGGAATCCCTTACAACAGTTAGCTGTCAAAAGTCCTGGCAAGGTTTCTCGGTTTTAAGATACGGATTACGAAGGGTTTTTCGAGATTGGGTGGCTGCATAGATCGGGTATTCAGTCCAAAAAGCATGTCATGTCTATTGAAGTCTGCATTAACTCCAGATAAGTCCTTCTTTCTCCCTGAAAATGACACTTCTCTTTTAATTCATTATCATGTCCTTTCTTTACTTTTCTTTGAATCCCTTTCAGTTTTAATCCTCTCCCGAAACTAATCGAAAGAAAAGATGGCAAGATTAATTTTACAGGTTTCTGTTTAACAAAAGCCAAAATTCAAGGAAAAGCACCTAGCCTTAGCGTGTGCCTTAAGTCTATCTCGACTGGCCTTGATGGCCGATGCTCCAGAGTCAGAAACTCTTGAAAAGGGAAGTAAATCCAAAATCAAGTGCCCATAAAGGTGAAATGAAATGAAAAACTAAGCTCCATGGGTTAACCATCATGTGAAATTTTAGGGGAAGTCAAGATACCCGGTTTTAGAAGAGGAATCAGTCTCCAAAAAGGCAACAAGAGTTAGAGATGTTCATCTAAAGAATTGGGCCGAGATCAAGTGATCAAACCAATCAAGGCCACGAAACCAACCATAGTTTCAAACTAACCATTTTTATTTGTTTGAAAAAAAAATATGAAACATGTGTAGCCCAAAGCAACCTTGCAAGAAAGCAGGTGCAACCAAAAAGGAACTACGCAAGGGCTAGAATCCGTTTTGCAGCAACAATCCATAAAGGGAAGTCCCCTCCAAATTTTTTTTCCGCATTTAATCATTCTATGAAATAAATAAAAATTAAAGAAAAGAAGAAAAATGATGAAAATGAAAAAGAAAGAAAGAAGAAATTCAAAAACATGGTAGCCTAGGGTTCCCAATCTCTAGTTATATTTTTTCCAACATAGGGTCTCCACTCATAGTTGAGTTTATTTTTAGACATAGGGTCTCCACTCCCTAGATGCTTTTCCAACATAGGTCCTCCACTCCCTAGTTAAGTTTATTTTTAGATATAGGGTCTCCACTCCCTAGTCTCCTTTCCAACATAGGGTTTCCACTCCATAGTTGAGTTTATTTTAGACATAGGGTCTCCACTCCCTAGTCTCCTTTCCAACATAGGGTCTCCACTCCCTAGTTGAGTTTATTTTAGACATAGGTTCTCTACTCCATAGTCGCCTTTCCAACATAGTGTCTCCACTCCCCAGTTGGGTTTATTTTAGACATAGGATCTCCACTCCCTAGTCGCCTTTGCCAACATAGGGTCTCCAGTCCCTAGTCGCCTTTGCCAACATAGGGTCTCCACTCCCTAGTTGAGTTTATTTTAGACATAGAGTCTCCACTCCCTAATTGTCTTTGCCAACATAGGGTCTCCACTCCTTAGTTGACTTTATTTTAGACATAGGTTCTCCACTCCCTAGTTGAGTTTATTTTAGACATAGGGTTTCCACTCCCTAGTCGCCTTTGCCAACATAGGGTCTCCACTCCCTAGTTGAGTTTATTTTAGACATAGGGTCTCCACTCCCTAGTCGCTTTTCCAATATAGGATCTCCACTCCCTAGTTGAGTTTATTTTTAGACATAGGGTCTCCACTCCCTATTCGCCTTTCCAATATAGGGTCTCCACTCCCTAGTTGAGTTTATGTTAGACATAGGGTTTCCACTCCCTAGTCGCTTTTCCAATAGGGTCTCCACTCCCTAGTTGAGTTTATTTTAGACATAGGGTATCCACTCCCTAGTCGCTTTTCCAACATACGGACTCCACTCCCTAGTTGAGTTTATTTTAGACATAAGGTCTCCATTCCCTAGTCGCTTTTCCAACATAGGGTCTCCACTCCCTAGTTGAGTTTATTTTGGACATAGGGTCTCCACTCCCTAGTCGCTTTTCCAACATAGGGACTCCACTCCCTAGTTGAGTTTATTTTAGACATAGGGTCTCCATTCCCTAGTCTCTTTTCCAACATAGAGTCTCCACTCCCTAGTTGAGTTTATTTTAGGCATAGGGCCTCCACTCCCTGGTTTGCTTTTCCAACATAGGGTCTCCACTCCGTAGTTGATTTTAGTATAGATATAGGGATCCACCCCCTAATCTCTTTTTCCCAAGAATACAGAATACTGATTTTATTACTGTCAATAAAGAAATAGCTTAGATTTTGTTACAATAACTCACGAAATTTTCCTAGTGAAAACTGGGATGGAAAATTTTGTTTGTTTGTTTGCTTTGGTGCCAAAACAGGTTTCACTATGAGGCATAAGGTTTGAGATGACCAAAGGAAGAAGTCTCAACCCAAATAAAAGAAAAGAAGAAACATGAAAAGAAGTTGAACTCAAGGTGCAGAAGCGGAGAAAAGATGCGGACTACTCAAAATTTGATTGAAGTCACGCCTTGATCCGAAAAGCTGAAGAAGAATGAACCCGCGATTGCAGCTAAGGAGCATCGAGATTCAGATCAGAGTCTGCAGGAAGAACCATCAAAGACTCAAGATCAAGCTTTAGAAGGTTTATAGATAGGAATCTTGTAACTCGTAGTTGATAGGTTTAGCTAGTCTGGCTTTTTTATCTTTTATCTCGATGTAATAAGGATCATAGCAAGCAGAAACAACAGCAACAATAGTGAAATCACAATTAACCAGTAGTCCCAGCTACCAAAACTTCTAGAACTACACTGACCCGATTCCTTTATAGCCAAGGATATGTAGGCAACCTTTGAAGCAAGGTTCAGTCAGGTTTTTTCAAAAGATGTTTCTCATGGAGTTTCAAATGGGCAAAAATCCCTCATAGTTTGCTCATTTTGTCTTGCTCAAAAATCCTTCGTGTTTCTGAGAAAAGAGGGGCATCTGTGAGCATGTAATTTTTGCCCTACAAAAATACTCCTATAAAATCCCAAGAAAATAGGTTTTATGTTAATTATTTGCCATTTTTAAGAATTTTTGTAGAATTTTCTTAATTATTTGCATTTCTGTTCATGCTTAAATTTTATTTAAATCGTGAAAAATATCAAAAATATCATGCATTTGCATTTAGAATTTGATTTTACATTTTTAGGATTAATCAGTAATTATTTATTTTACGAAAATTTGAAAATCACAAAATAGCTCATTTTTATATTTTTTGTCTTTAATTTTTAATTTATTGATTTTTCATTTTTAAATTAAGGTATGTTTATAATTTTTATAATCAGTTAATTAGTTTAATTTCACATTTTAGATAATTTAGAATTTTTAGTTATTAGTATTTTTAAAAAAAGGAAAAAGAAAAAGAAAAGGAAAGGGAAATAAAAGAGTTGGGTTTTTATTTTAAAATTGGACTGATTCTAATACCCTAACCAGCCCAAACCCGTTCAAATTACTCACAATCCAAGCCCTAATATTTTATACCCGGTCTAGCCTCCCCTTATACCAAGCGGCACCGTTTCCTAACCACTAAATCCCATCCGTTGATTTCGTTTGATCAAACGGATGGAACTGATCTCTCACTTGACATATAACTGTCCGAACCAGGCCTCCCCCGTCATACCCCTCTCCTCACTTCATCTCTTCTCTCCAAAGAACAAATCCTAGCTACCTAGGTTTCCTTCGCCGCTTCCGCCACAAGCCACCGCCGGAAATCACCTCACGGCAGTTCCGGTGGTTCAAAGCCCTCTAAATTTACACCATATAACCCTCATCCCTTCCTCATTATAGATCTCCAATTAGCTTCCTCGAATCAGTGCCAAATCTTTCGAATCTTGGATCGAAGAATCCGGCCAAAACCCTAATCAATCCAAGGCCCCCCAAATTAACACCCCATATTCCTTCACCCCCTCTTTATGGATCTCTCAATCGTTTTCCCCGAATCCCCATTGATTTCTTCGAATCCTAAATCAAAAAATAACGACCAAGACCCTAGTGGTTCCAAACAACACCAAAATCACAACCCCCAGTCCTCAGCCTCCCCTTACCACTACCCTACCCTCAATTATCCAAAAAGCCCCATTTATTCTTTCGAATTTTAAATCTAAGAACCTTTGAACCCTAACTTTTTCCATTTTCTTATTCCTGGTCTTTGTTCGGTTGGTTGAACCCCAAACCTTCATTAGTCGACTGTTTTTTGTGAGAACAGTCGATTACTGTTAGTTCGGGTTCACGATTACTTTGAAGAAGTTTGGTCAAATTTGTAGCTAGTCTGATTTTTTAAAGAATAAACAAAGTTAGGTATTTCATTTCACTTTTATTTTTATTTGTTGTTTCCTTTCTTTTCATGTTCATGTTTTCCTTTTAGACGCATGTTTAGATTTATTTTCTTCTTCCTCTTTTGACTGTTAGTTGATTTCTGGCATCTGTTTTGTTAGAGTAATTAAAGCATGTTCAATTTGTTTAAGTTCAGGCTTATTTAGGTTACTGGTTAGGTTTTTTGTGAATTATTTGCTTTGTTTTGCCTTCTTCATGTTCATTAGTCCCATGTTTAGGTTTAAATTTTTGTTCCCTTTTCTTTATTTTTTTCCCGGCAAATGCTTAGTTGTTTAGTTATTCTTGATCAAAGCATATTTGCTTTCAGTACTCAAAATGCACAATTTTTAGTTTAGGGTTTGTCGATCCTTACTCTGTTTTGCCTCCATGAGGTCATTTGGTTATCAGTTTTATTTTTGAATCAACAGGACATCCAGGTCGATTGTTGCCTTAATGGTTTAAATTTAAAAACTGATAGTTTGAATTCTAGTTCTTCTTTGTAGTTTAATTTATTTTATTTATTGATTAAGTTTATTAGATTTAGACTCCATTATCAGGCTTATTTAGTTAGGAATTTCTGTTTGTTTAGCCTTTTGATTCAAATTTCTCATTTTATCTAGGTTTTGTTTTGTTTGTTCCAATCTGAAAATAATTGAAACTTCAGGGACTTATGAATCTAAAAATTTAGGATAAAAGCTAAAATAAGCATTAACCTAAAGGGTAAAAAAGGGATTTTTACCTATGGTAAAAAATCAAAAGTTTCTAGAGATGTACAGCTGTCCTAGTTGTTTGAAAAATATGCTGAAATATAGGATAGCTATACCAAGGGCTGTAAAAAAAAGACAGTACATTATTACCTAGGATAAGGAATATGCCAAAATGATACTCTCCCAAGGCAACCTATATAGATAGGCTTACTCACTCTGAAATGGGAGAAATTTTTTAGCAATCATCAACATTGTTACTACACAAGAGTTCCATTTTTTATTTCTAAAAGTTAAGATTCAAAAAATCTGAAAAAAGAACTCCAAAACTTCTCATTTTCTAATTCTTTACAAGTGTAAAAACATAGTTTGAAAATACAGGGTTTTCTTGGTCTATTAGCTGGAATTAATGGGTTCAGCTAGTTGGTTTTGGGGTCTGAAGTTTTGATTCTTTGGGTTTGCTGAAGTTGTATTGTTCATTGTTGTTGTTTTCTATTTCTGAGATTCCTCCAATAGTCTTACCTTTATCTTTAACTATTATTTGATTGCAGTTTCAAGGTACATGTGACCTTTTTTTTCATTTTGATTGCATGTAATTGAAACTTCTGATGAATATGAGTTGTTTCTTATTGTTTGACGCTGTTTGTATATGCTTGTTAAGTTTTACATCCTGAAATAGTGCTGATGATTTTCTTTTTCTCTCAGAATGCATGAGTTTCTTTACCTTTAGTTTATGTAATAATGTTTTGTTTCTTCGTTAAACTTTAGTATTGATTATCTCATGCTAGTATGCATTTCTATTTCTTCTTGCACTGACTAAACAATATGTTCAGGCTCCCCTCCTTAAAATCATGTTTGTCCATTGAGCCTGACCCTTACATGGTCAGGTTCATGGATTGAACTTCTCCTTTCCTTCCCTTTGAGTATATCCTAGTATTTCACCAAGGTAGTATGTCATGATTTTAGGCTTGAAACCTATATTGGTTCATGAGTTTAACATTTAACATGTTTAAACCCATGAGTCAATACTGTTTTAGTATTATGTGTTTAAGTTATGGGCCTGACAATGTAGTATGTTAGTATAACTGAAGTAATTTTGTGAAGCTGACCTTTTCACATGGTCAGATTTATGAAATAATTAGAAAAATAGAGGCTAATTTGGCAATAAGAAACTTCAGGTTGGAAGTTTAAGTAAACAACTTGTGAGAAGCAGCTCTGTAGCTGGCCTCTTGCAGATTTTGTGCTTTGGTTTGAAGAAGTTGATGGAAGCAATTTTGAAACCGGAAGAAACTTTTACTTTTTTTACTTCACTTTTTTTTAGAATTTTATTTTTAGATTTTAGTTATAATGGCTGTTAGGATGCTGATTCATTAGGAGTAAGAGCTTTATTGTATAAATTCTGGGACTCACAATTTTGTAAACGGACTATTAAATTATTAGTCGGTTTTCAATAGTAGATTTTCCTTTTGTAATGAACATGTTTAGGGTTTTCTGTAAATATAAATTGGGTTGCACTTGCAAGCATGCCCAAGTGTTGAGCTTATTCGAGTAAGTCTGACCTGGGTCACTGGGCATGGGCTGTTGAACTTCATAGCTAGACCTAGCAGCATATGCTTTTTTTCACTAATTATAAATGTATATCTGATGTATCTTGCAAATTAGTATAGTAGAATTAATTTTCAAACTAACCCTGTGCTTCGATTTTTCTTTCAAGAATGACTTCGTTTCAACCTTTCTTCACTAATTCGTATATTTTGTGTAAAAGGTAGATAGGCCCAGATGTAGATAACCACGCCCACCTGGTATAAGACTAATGTGGGTAAATATTAATTGAGGTCATGATTTGGGTAGAGGAAATTGGAGTTCTATTCTCCTGGGCCAACCCCTGAGCCCAATGACAACCTTAAAGCTGAATTGCCTAAATATGGAGAAGTTGCTGGTCCATTCCCTTTGTCCAAAACGACTAAAACTAGTTTATAATCAATAGCTTCCTTGCTAAGTTTAATTTAGTTGTAAAATAAGAACATCCTTAGAATCCCTTAATTAAGTACTTTCTTTTAAGACCTTTTGAGATGTGCCATGTCAAATGAAACCCCTAAGCCCATGGCCTTCATATAATTAGTTAACTCTTGTAGAAAATTTGAGGTGTGCCATTTTTCCCTTTAATAACCCATGGCCCTCAAGAAATTAATTCAAACCCTTAAAAAATCGAGGTGTACCATCAATTAAATCCTCCATGGCCCTCACAAGTGTTGTTGTTAATTTGAACCTTTGTAGTTACTTTAGGCGCGTTTTTTAATTAATTCAATCATAGATACTGGTCCGGTTCTCATGACGTAGTTGTGATTTTTAAATTCCGGGTGTACATTTCATGTAACCCAATTTCAATTCCTCAACAATTTTAAATAGAACGTGTTGCGATTTACGATTCAAGGCATCTTTTAAATAATGTTGAATTTCCCTAAAAATGGTTTTAAAATTATTAAAAGCGGTTCTAAAGCTAAAAATACACCATAGGCTAAAATATGTAATAAATCAGATAATAGGCTAATTTTAATAGTTTAAGCGACCGTGCTAGATCTAGGGAACCCGAAAATGCCTAACATCTTCTCCCAGATTACAAAATTCTTTATCTAGAATTTCTGGTCCGCAGACCTTTAAAAAATAAAAAATTTTCCTCGATTTGAGATTTTAAAATAAACCGGTGACTTGGGACACTAAATAAACTACTCCAAGTGGCAACTTTGATAAATTAATCCCATTTCGATTTATGTCACTTTAATCGGAAAAACTTCCATACCCCCTTGGGACGGTAAAAAGGAGGTGTGAGAAGAATAATAATAAAAATAAGCAAAACAAAAGGTAACAAGTTAGTGAAGGTTCTGAAATATTTGCAGTATTTAAACACATATTGCAAAATATAAACTCGTATCCTAATTTTGGAGCCTTGTTGTGCCTGAGGTAGGCCTAACGACTAATAAATTTGGAGAATTTCAAATGCCAATATATGCTTCATTTCATAATATAAAAGTAGACGAATCCAAAATGACACTAACACAATAATAAAACAAGTCGCCACTGACACTTGCCTTATTACATTTTTAGAAAAGCAAGTAAATCTAATTTATTTGGTCCCAAAGGGAACTTCCCCAGATTCGATCTTCCGGACTCCATCATATAGATCCCCCAGCTCGCGCAGTCCCAACAACAAGTGTCGCGCCTCCTTTTTCTCGCGAAATCGGGTTTATGACATTCGGTTGGGACAACTCTTTCCTTTTGGCGAAGGGGTTTGCATTTTGAAGAGTCGCCACCTGACGATTTTAAGGTGCGTTAGGGCACCTATATGGTTCAACTACAAGCACTTTTTGATAACCAGATATAGGGTAAAGGCTGAAATTATCCCAAGGGGAAGGTGTTAGGCACCCCTCAGGATCCACTAGTGTGGTTTCTAGACAGATAGTTCTTTGTGAATTTGTGCAATTAACAAGTAAGCAAATATAGCTCAAATAAGAGGGGATTTTAAATGTTTGCAAATGATAAACCAAAGCAAAGTTTTGAAAGAGTTATAAACATGCTAAAGGATACAAAAAAGGGGGGCGGGGTCCTAGGTTTATTTATAATATGGATCACATCAATGCAATACCCGGTAATCACTCCTCAAAAGAGGGGCTACACGTGATATTAGCGCATCAGTCATCATATCTATATCTACCCTTCCCACCTTGTCCAGGTATTAAAGCGCATATTGGTCTCGATCTCTATTGCATGCTATTACCCGTCCCATTCCTATCGGCCCCGGAGGATTTAGGACTATTATTCCTATAAGAGGGAGGATTTTAGGCTGATTCTTGGGTTTTAAAGGTAAAAAGAATAAGGTGACATTCAAAACACACAGGACTGCATATCAGGGGATAAATGTAAAACAAATAAGAGGCTTAGATATACCTCCTCAAGTAAAGCACATAAATAGCATGACTTTAAAACACATTTAGGGACATAATTTAAAGTACTAAGACAGGGGAGTTTTAGTTGTTGAAGCAGACCGATTTATTATATAACTCAGATAAGAAGTTTTAATCAGGCTTGCCTGCTGGTTGTAGCAGTTTCTAATTAAAAAAAGATGGTTTCAATTTTATCGTTATTACCTAAGGCTTGCCTAAGTGTGCATTTATGATACCCTATGAGCATGATGCCTATTACTGATTCAAAAATGGCAGAGCAGTAATAATTATTTAAACGGACGAGTTGGATCCTACAGGTATGCTTTCTAAACCGTATTAATAAAAGGAGAGTAGGGCGCTTAAAACTGGTTTAGAACAGTATCAAACTGATTTTAAACAAGACTGGTTCCAGATCCTATAGGCATGATCTCTAATATTGTTGATTTTAAAATTACTATAGACATGATATCTAGTCGAACATGAAACGAAGCAGGTAGGATTTATTTGAGATACCTATAGGCATGATTTCTATATTGATATTTAACCCTATAGTATGACAGTTAGTTTAGAACCTGATTTTGCTTATGGACATGATGTATGATAGTAACCATTAGACCCTATCGGCATGATCTCTAAGTGTGGAATTAAAATATGCAAAGTTTGAAAGAGGATCCTATAGAGAGGATATCGAGATGTAGAATAAAAATATGTAGAATTTGAAATAGATCCTATAGGCAGGATATCTAGGTTTAGAATAAAACATGCAGCATTTAAAACAGATCTTATAGTTATGTTATCTAAATGTAGGATTAAAACATGCGGAATTTAAAACAGGTCCTATAGGCATGTTATCTACCCTTCTAATAGCTAAATATTCATAATTACCCATCTTTTTCTACTAGCCAACCCCAATATCTGTTTGCATATTATTACAGATCAATTGCTGAATTATATAAAAAATATGTAAAATAAGGAGTTACAACCATATAAAGCCTAATTCTGACTTCCTTTATGAGTTATGGAACAAAACACCTCAAATGCCACATGTTTCAAAGCCTTTCTCGTACCTGGGTATGTTAAAGTTCCCTAAGGGTCTCAAGGGACCCCGGGCAGTGCTTACACCCAGGCTGTATAACTAGATAAAGAATAAGTGTAGTATGGAAGGGGTCAGCCCTTATGTGTCCAAGTTAAGAGAGATCTCAAGGGTCCCAAGGCAAGGCTCATACAAGAGGGGCAGAACCTAAGTTCTAAGAGTATAGTGGAAGTACAGATATAGAGATTTATTTAAAACTGGATTGAGAATAGAAAGGAATAAGGGTAATTTGAAAGCAGTAGTAGTAAAACTTAAGCTACACAGGATCAACAATTACATAAAGGGGTCAGGGGTTTGGGAATACATTGCATGAAGCATATGTGTCAGGTTTGGACTTGCACAACAATAGGTGATGCTGGCATGCCCCTAAACCAGCCAGGGCACACAAGCACATAAGGGGATATGGGATTCGGGATTCAGAAGTCAATAAATCACATAATCAGGTGACTGACAAAGTACATACATAAGGGAACACATTAGTTCAGAAAGTTGAGGGGGTAGATTATAGCATGCTTAGTAATGAAACTTGATTGCATAAATATAAGTAGAAGCAGGCAAGAGTGAAGGAAACAACTAATGAATCATGTTGTTTTTTATGCTTGAAGATTAATTAGGACATACCAGTAAGAAGCAAATGCAGAAAGGAAAAGTAAACAAGTTTCCACAGCCTAGCCTTGGGTTTTAGCCGGCTAGACAAAGCAATAGCACAAATAGTAACAGAAGAAAAACATTTTAGTGAGTTGTGTGTTCTTAGGTTGTTCATTTTGTGTTCGTGTGTTTGAAAAGGGGGGGGGGGG